>JBBPCX010070154.1:0-10830 GCA_037974365.1 Hydrocynus forskahlii | reverse complement strand
CACACACACACACCCACACACTCACACGCACACACACAAACACACCCGCACACACACACACACACACACACACACACACACACACACACACACTCATTATGTGGACAAAAGTATTGGGACAGAGCTGTCTCTCACACACTCAGTCTCTCACACACACACACACACACACACACACACATACACGCTCATGCCAATGCTATAATAATGCTATGCTAATGCTAGCGCTATGTTAATGCTAGCACTATGCTAATGTTAATGCTAGCGTTATGTTAATGCTAGTGCTATAGTAATGCTAGCGCTATGGTAATGTTAATGCTAGCGCTATGCTAAGGATAATGCTAGCGCTATGCTAATGTTAATGCTAGCGCTCTACTAATGTTTATGCTAGCGCTATTGCAATGCTAGCGCTATGCTAATACTAGCACTACGCTAATGCTAGTGCTATAGTAATGCTAGCGCTATGTTAATGCTAGTGCTATGTTAATGCAAATGTTAGCACTATGCTAATGCTAGTGTTAGCGCTATGCTAATGCTAGTGTTATATTAATGTTAATGCTAGCGCTATGCTAATGGTAATGTTAGCGCCATGCTAATGGTAATGCTAGCGCTATGTTAATGCTAGCGCTATGCTAATGGTAATGCTAGCGCTATGCTAATGGTAATGCCAGCGCTAATGCTAATGCGAGTGCAATGCTAATTCTAATGCTAGTGCTATACTAATGCTAGCGCAATGCTAGTGCTAGTGCTATATTATTGCTAGCGCTATGCTAATGCTAATACTAGCGCTATGCTAATGCTAGCACAATGCTAATATTAATGTTAATGCTAGCATTATGGTAATGCTAGTGCTATATTAATATTAATGCTAGTGTTATGCTAATACTAGCGCTATGCGAATATTAGCGCTATATTACTGCAAGCGCTATGTTAAAAATAATGCTAGCGTTATGTTAATGCTACCGCTATATTACTGTTAATGCTATGTTAATACTAGCACTATGCTAATGCTAGCACTATGCTAATGTTAATGCTATGTTAATGCTAGCTCTATGGTAATGTTAATGTTAGCACTATGCTAATACTAATCCTAGCGCTATAGTAATGCTAGTGTCATGTTAATGCTAACGTTATAGTAATGCTAGCGCTCCATTAATGTTAATGCTATGTTAATGCTAGTGCTTCGCTTATGCGATGTAGGAGAGCCTGCAGGTGGTGTCTTGGCGGCAGTCCCTTTTAAAATTTCTTCAGGAATTTTGTTTTTTCTAGTTATTATTATTATTCTTCCGTCGCACTTAATGCGGCCCGAACCGTGGCGTGCACCCAGGCAACCTATATATCAAATCGTTCGGCTCATCAGTGCGTGGTGTGGTATTACTTTTATAAGCGTTTCACGTTACCGTGGCGACGCTACACGCCCACAAAGATGGCCGAAATCCCATAGAGAATGAATAGAGCTCAATTTTAGGATCTTCCTGCTCGGACACGCTTTGTCCGAAATGTACCAAACTTCATGTGACGCATCAGGCCAACTCCCCCGACACACAAATGCAGTTGGTGATGACCTGCACTCGTCTTTTCCTTGTCTTTTGCTCATCCCTTTTTCCCCCATTCACTTGCATTCATTTTTCACCCCATTGAAATGAATGCAATTTCAGGTGATGAGACTTACAGACTCCATACAGTGACCGAACCTTATTAAACTTCGTATGAGACCTAAGGCCAGCTTCCCCGACACACAAACGTGGTCGGTGATGACCCACACTTGTCTTTTCCTTGTCTTTCTCTCATCTCTTTTCCCCCACATTCACTTACATTCAATTTGCACCCCATTGAAATTAATGCAGTTTCGGGAGAAGAGACCTACAGGCTCCATACTGTGACCGAACCTAATGAAACTTCATATGAGACCTCAGGCCACACCCCCAATGACACACATGTGTAAACTGAACAATGTGGACAAATGTTTTGGGACACAGCTGTCATAGAATTGTATTGGAAACACACACACAAACACACACAGACACTCACACACGCACACACTCACACAGTAACACACACACACACACACTCACTCACACACACACACAAACACACACACACTAACTCACACACACACACACACACTCACACACACTCACTCACACACACACACACACTCACTCACACACACACACACTAACACACTCACACACACACTCACTATGTGGACAAAAGTATTGGGACAGAGCTGTCTCACACACAGTCTCTTACACACACACACACACACACACGCTCATGCTAATGCTATATTAATGCTATGCTAATGCTAGCGCTATGTTAATGCTAGCAGTATGCTAAGGTTAATGCTAGCGCTATGTTAATGCTAGCGCTATGGTAAAGCTAGCGTTATGCTAATGCTAGCGCTATGCTAATGCTAGCGCTATGCTAATACTAGTGTTATGTTAATGCTAGTGCTATGCTAATGCTAACGCTATAGTAATGCTAGCGCTATGTTAATGCTAGCGCTATGTTAATGCTAGTGTTATGCTAATGCTAATGTTACCACTATGGTAATGCTAGCGCTATGTTAAGGTTAATGCTAGTGCTATGCTAATACTAGCACTATGTTAATGCTAATGCTAGCATTATCTTATTGTTAATGCTATGTTAATGCTAGCTCTATGGTAATGTTAATGCTAGCGCTATGATAATGCTAATACTAGCACTATAGTAATGCTAGTGCTATGTTAATGCTAGCGCTATAGAAATGCTAGCGCTCAATTAATGTTAATGCTATGTTACTGTAAGCGCTTTGCTTATGCGATGTAGGAGATGGATGGTACGGAGTCTGCAGGTGGCGTCTTGGCGGCAGTCCCTTTTAAAATTTCTTCAGGAATTTTTTTTTTCTCGTTATATTTTATTATTATTACTTCGCACTTAATGTGGCCCGAACCGTGGAATGCAGCCAGGCAACCTATATATCAAACTGTTTGGCTCATCAGCACGTGATGTGGTATTACTTTTATAAGCGTTTCGCATTACCGTGGCGATGCTACACGCCCACAAAGATGGCCGAAATCACATAGAGAATGAATAGGGCTCAACTTTCAGATCGTCCTGCTCAGACACACTTTGTCCGAAACCAACCAAACTTCATGTGACGCATCAGGCCAACTCCCCCGACACACAAATGCTTTCCTTGTCTTTCGCTCATCCCTTTTTCCCCCATTCACTTCCATTCATTTTTCACTCCATTGAAATGAATGCAATTTCAGGACAAGAGACTTTCAAGATCTATACAGTGACCAAACCTTATGCAACTTCATACGAGACCTCAGGCCAGCTTCCCCGACACACAAATGCGGTCGGTGATGACCTGCTCTCGTGTTTTCCTTGTCTTTCGCTCATCCCCTTCCCCTCGATTCACTTCCATTCAATTTTCACCCCATTGAAATGATTGCAGTTTCGGGAGAAGAGACCTGCAGGCTCCATCCAGTGACCAAACCTTATGAAACGTCACATGAGTCCTCAGGCCACGCCCCCAATAACACACATATTCAGACTGAACCATATGGACAAAAGTATTGGGACACAGCTGTCATACAAATGTATTGGAAACACACACACACACACACCCACCCACACATACACACTCAAAAACATACACACACACAGTTGCTAGGGTGTAGGAGTTGGTTGCTATGAAGTTTTTGGGTGGTTGCTAAGGTATAAAAGGTGGTTGCTATGGTGTAGGAGATGTTTGCTATGGTGTAGGAGGTGGTTGGGGTGATGTTTATGGGTTGTTGCTAAGGTATAAATGGTGGTTGCTACGGTGTAGGAGGTGGTTGCTATTAACTTTATGATTGGTTGCTAAGCTATAAAAGGTGGTTGCTATGGTGTAGGAGATGGTTGCTAAGTAGGCTTTAGTCATTTGCTATGGTGTAGGATGTGGTTTCTATGAAGTTTATGGGTGGTTGCTAAGGTATAAAAGGTGGTTTGTATGATGTAGGAGATGGTTGCTAAGTAGGTGTTAAGCAGTTGCTATGGTGTAGGAGATGGTCGCTATGGAGTTTTAAGACGGTTTTAAGGTGGTTGCTCGGGTGTGGCTAGGTGCTAGCTGTGATATCGGATGTGGTTTCTGTACAGTTTTTGGCAGTTGCTATGGCGAAGGAGGTGGTTGCTATGAAGTTTATGGGTGGTTGCTTAGGTTTAAGAGGTGGTTGCTATTTTGTAGGAGATGGTTGCTAAGTAGTATTTAGGCAGTTGCTATGGTGTAGGAGGTAGTTGCTGTGAAGTTTACTGCTCGGACCGTTCGTCCGAACAAACTTCATGTGATACATTGGGCCACCTTACCTGACACACAAACACGGTCAGTGATGACCTGCACTCATCTTTTTCTTGTCTTTATCTCATCACTTTTTTCCCCATTCACTTCCATTCATTTTTCACCCTATTGAAATGAATGTAGGTATAATAACAATATGGCAATATAATACTAATATGGGCTAAATCTGTTTGTTGAATCAATGGCAGTACTGGAACCTTCTATAGCAATGCCATGTGCAAGTCAATGGTCAATGATTGTACAGGCTCCTTATTTTATGCCTTCTAAAGTTCTGATGTCCCTCTGGACTTCCGTATTATAAAGGCTCTTATTTGTTAACTAGACAACAAGGAGGTAATATACACAGCATTACTGCTCAGTACAGGTGAATGTCAGTGCAGGATTGTTTTGAAAGCCAGCTGTAATCTGGGAGGGTACCTTTTGGAGGGTCAAGGTCTCGTATATAAATATAAACCTCTGCACCTCACTGTATGGTTGATTCAAGTGTATGAGTGACTTAAACCTTTTATGTAAAAATGGAAGGATACAATTCATTATGAGATCTGTGTGTGTGTGTGTGTGTGTGTGTGTGTGTGTGTGTGTGTGAGAGTGAGTGTGTGTGTGTGTGTGTGTGTGTGTGTTTGAATTGCACAGGCATGGTGCACTCTACTCCTGACGCTGCCCTTCTATGTCTTGAGGCTCTTGAGAATGGCAACCAACAGCCACACTGTTCTCACCCTAAGGAACTTCCCCCATGAAGAGAGCTTTGAACTCTGCCAATCACTGGACATGCCACAGCTATTCTCCTCCTTCTCTGCATCACCATATCCAGCATTCTTGAAAAATATATTTTTCTTCTGTAGGAACTATGCTCTCTAACTCTACAACTGCAAGCCCATAAGTCATACCAAAGAAGCATAATTTAAGCATAATTCATTGCAGGCCACAGGTTGTTCAGGTTGTCCTGTTCAGTGTATACATGCTACCTCTGGGTCAAATGAATGATGTGTCATATCATAACTATGCAGATGACATTCAGATCTATCTAGCTGTCTCACCAAGCAGATTATACTGTTTAGAAATAAAGAGGAAAGATCCATTCTCAGTGCCCACCTGGAATCACTTAAGACATCCACCCATGTAAAAAACCTTGCACACCAAAAAAGCTTCTCCCAACCCACTCAAACAATGCCCAGCTCTTCATTAAGGTGGTGCAGACTCATCAGTGTAGTTTAGGACACAACTACTGTTCTCACAGTACACCACATAGGTAGGATATCTGATCTAGAACCAGTTTTGTGACAATGATCATCATAAATAAGGAGGAATCTAGTCCAAGATTCTTCTTTCAACTGCCTCTGAAATGGCTGCCTGCATGCAGTTTGAGTGGGTTGAGAGGGTTGAGAAGCTGCCTTGGATGCGGTTTGAGTGGGTTGAGAGGAATTTTGGTGATGTATTTTTAATTAAACAATTTGGGTGACCACTGACTTCTAATGTTAGCTTCATTGGCCTCATAGCTTCAGTTCTAAACTAAAGCAAAGTTTGGACTCCAAACAAGTCTAAGACAATCAGCCATATCTGTGAAAAACTGTAACTGAACTATTCTTTAAACATTCTTACTTCTAAGTAAGTTTTGGACCATTTAGCAATGTAGTTTTAGGTTTTCATGGTCTAAACCAGTTTTCTCTCTCAGTCTTTCTTTGTGTTGTTTTCTTTTGAGTAAAATCTCCATAGTCTGACAAATCGCACTGTTTCTTGTTGATCTACTTTTTATCCCACAAAATAAAAGAAGACATTTCCTGTTTTCTTCATCCTTTTTGTCAAACTTCCTTTAGCTGTCCCTCTGTGCCACCACTGTTTTCTTATTCTCAACTCCCTTTTGATTCTAAACCTTCTTCTGGGAATATTGTTTATTATAGCTTGACTTAGACAACCATCAGGTAGGTGTAATCTCCCCTGACCCATATGGGGCCTCAGTATCTTGAAAACATGTAATGAGAAAAGTGAATCTGAATTTAAAATTTAGCGTGACCATGGATTGGTGCTCAGTGAAAGACTAGAGTGTCTATGTGCTGTGTGGGGGAGGGGGAGTGTGAAGGGGAAAGATGGGTGTACGAGATTTTGTATAATGCCCTGCATTATGCTAAATGGACTATGATTTATGGTCTTCAGGTTGCTTACTGTGAATGCTGCTTGAAGATACAAATGACAGCTTACAAAATTTCTGTACATGATGTTTATTTTATGCTGATGATGTTGCTGGTCCAAACACTGAAAGCTGCATCATTGACTGAAGGATCTCCTTGAATAGTAAACAGGTCCCATTTTAATAGGCTGGCTCTTTCTCCCAGTAATGCCAAGAGTCCTTATGTCTCTCGCCCAGCTTTTTGCTAAGTCCAGCCCTGTGCTTGTCATTTAGATAAGGACCTGAGAGCCATAAAGTCATATAGCCCTGAAGAATCCATGAGAGAGACAACCTTACCAAATAGGAGAAATACCAGTAATTTATATGAATAATAGACTTTTCTGAAATCCCCCACACACACCCTTTCTTTTTATTCAATAAATAATCAGGTGGCATGGTTGCTAGGCAACCCTGACACAAGTGCCCATTGCGTTATTTTTGCACAATGTCAGTACTGGGCACAGGACCCATTCTGTCTTGTGGGTATTGGAGGTTACTGCAGAATCAGTATGCAAAGTGCTTCCCTATGTATGTTACCTGGTAATGTTACAGTTTATAAAATTATAAGCTTAAATCAAAACATTGACTGACATGCATATAATGGCGGTTGTGCTTTGCTATAACTGTATTATGGGGAAGATATGAGAAAAAATCTTGGTTTGCATTCATGCAGCTAAAGCATGAGCCATGATGAAATGGAATGGAATGAAATACAGCTGTGCTATTTTTATCATCAGGGCTGCATATTAATTACAGCCCAATATTTAATGATCCGGGAGGGAGCCACTGGCAGTTTCTCAAACCTCCCTGTGCCCTTGAAGTTCAAGAATGTCCAATTCACATGGTGTCTTCCCTCCCTAAGTGAACATGACGTCTAATCAACACCTTCAACGTCCAAACCCAGCCATGTGTCCAAGTGAGACATCTAAAGTCGTGCCAAGCTCACACTCCCAGTAAGAGTCACAGAAAAAGGGGGGTTTAATCAAAGCCTTGCAAAATATTAAGTTATTTTTTCTCCCAGTGACTTTCCTGGCCACCGTGATTCTGCCTGGGTCCCACATCTCTTTGAATTTTACAGAGCCTTTTCCACTGACTGGCTTTAGAGTGATTTTGTCCCCCCACTGCTAGCCGACAATGTGTATCTGGAGTGTCTTCTCCTCAGATTTACTTTCACATTGTATTGGACAATATAGTAATGAAAATGTTCATGCCTCCCAAACATTCTCATTCAGACATCTCTGACATGCAAGACTTTCCCTGTGAATGACACTGGAATGTAATAATCATTTGGCGACATTTGTTGACAGAGTATCTCTGCTGATTTAGGACTGAAGGTACCTGTAACCATTTTGGTTTTCTCGCTGTTGTACCACCATCACGCTACCATCCAATGTACCATGCAGTGGCATTCCAAGGCAAGGTATGATTAATGCCATCCATATAGTTTTCAACTGTTAAAAATATGTCTACAGTTATAAATACATTGTAATATTGTTAAGAGAAACAACCTATTGTCTTGTTTGAGTCTGCGGTACAAGAGAAAATGTTATTCATGTTCCAATTAATATTAATGAAAAATCCTTCAGTACAAACACACTTGCAGATACACATCAAAAGATTATATCTGCAAAAAAGATTATTGATCACCTCTTTTTGTTGATTCTCTGTATGCTGTTGTAGGAATTTTTGTACACCTTACTTTCCTTGCTTGCATCAGTAACTAACACAAAGAAGGTTAAGATTAAAATGAATTCTAGTTAAAATTCTGGTTTCCGAATGCACTACTTTAGACAATATGTAATTCTACGTAAATAAGACAAAAATTCAAATGCAAAAGGAGCTATGTTAGAGATTTAGGCTGCTCTAAGTTAGCCCATTAAATGAACACTGATTAACATTAGAAGTTTTAACCTAATAAACATGCAGAATAAATTGTCTCCGCAATAGAAGGTTGCAAAAGTTGTATCATACATAAATTATCATGAAACTGCAATATTGATACTTCAGAAGACTACAATATGCAAAAGAGACTTTAAACAATTGCCTTTCTTTTACTGTGTTGTGAACATTCAGACCAAACCTAAGATGATCCAGAACAGATTCTGCAGATATTTACATGAATCAAAGCATTCACATTATACAACACATGCAACAGTTAATATGAAGAATTAAATAATCTTTTAAAAATATATTTTAGCTACAATCACAACACAGCAATAGAAGCACAGTAATTACGTAATCGAAGTAATTACGTCTTTTTAATAAAGGGCTACTCTAATAAAGATGCCACCTTATTTTACTGACGACTAAAAAGGAGTCTATTATCATATTAAATCACCAGCAGCAATCCAGACGAACAAAGCTATAGTAGTAAAGTTATAAGGAGTTATAAATCATATAAAGTTCTAAATCATATAATCAAGAATTACACCAATGCCATGCCTGATAGTGTACGGCATTTACTACAGAAATCAGTGATTACAGCTGGTCAATAATCTGAAAGGGTTCACATCTTGAAAAACTGCATACTTCTCACTTTTCAATAGATGTTTTCACTCTCAGTTTTATACTGCCCACAAATTCAGCAGCTGACAGCAGTTTAGACCTATCTATTCACGCTGAAGTGATATGAAGTATTGCAGTCTAAACTGGTGTTTCAATGAGATACTATACAGGACAGCCAGTCTAGACAGAGGTAATTTGCATCACATGAGGATCAGGTCACCACACTCAATGGGTGCAGAGTTCTGGGGTAGGTCATCTCCTTGAGGGGCCAAGACACTAAAGTTGTCAAATCCTGTCAGATCACTAACCGTTGACTCTGGCCCTCTTCCCCACAAAGACTCCATTTCCCCAGAACTAAATCACCTTAGTTTTAATAGCATGGCTCTAATTGAAATAAATACCTCAGACCTCTGCATTCAGCTTTGTGAAGTATTTCTGTGGACTATCCCTACATACCGAGCATGTTCTGTACCTTCTTACCTGATTTTGTATTACCCTTTCTCAACTTTTATTCATGTCTGATCCCTTTTGTTTTGTTTGCTGATTGGCATTTGCATTTTTGGACTCTGACCATTTGGTCTGCCTTTTGGGTTTGAAACACTGCCAGTATCTGTTTTTGGTAATCTGCTGCTTTTCAGAGTAAACCTTGTTGCCTGTTTGATTCTGCCCTTGGGTCTTGGTCTGATCCTTACAAAAGCCCTAAAGTCAAGGATAGTGTGCAGGCATGTAGTTTTTAAACAATGTACAGAGTAAACTAAGCCTCTTGAATTCTGGAGTATATCCTTGATTTCAGAAAAAAAAAATGAACAAGCAGGTATCTACATACTTACCCAAAGAGATTTCTCAAATGATACCCATCAGTACAAAATCACTTCAATAAAACATTCATTTTAGTGTGAATTTGTGCCTCACAAGGCTGGCACAGCACTTTCTCTAGGAAAAAGTGCAGCTACTCAAATATGCCGGTATTTCTTTTCATTTAATTTCATTTCAACTTTATAACCTTGGGATAATTTATTAAGATCATGGCTATTGCAGAATCTACATACTAAATCTATCACTTTTGCAATGATCTGTGAGCTATGGTCCTTTTGGGAAACTATGGGAGAATGAATAAAAATAGTTCAATCTTAGTCCTACAGTAATCTTTAAAATTGGTTCCTATAACAATTTGATGTATGGTCTGAAAACTGAGGCTATCACTAAAAGTTTGATTTCTCTGTTCCCAGATTAGACATAAATCATGCTACCTATTTGCTTTTCCTACAATCAAAGAACATGCTTTCACATGCAAATCAATAAAGAGGCATTTATACCTGGCCTTTCTACTAACACCTGTTCAGTTAAAAATGGACTGTATTACGTTAATGCCAGCAAAACACACTATGCACCCCAAGGCTTAAATCAGATTTTCTATAATTTAATATTCCAGAATGAATAGAACCCCACCATCATTTTTATCAAGTGAAGTATATGATCTAATACATTTCATTATTTGATAACCAAGGGCTGCCAATCTTGACTCAGAAGGGATATTTACATACATCCATCTTCACTGATGTATTATGTTCATTTCCCTGGATCAGTATGGTCCTGTGACTGTTGCAGTGCTGCTGTGGGCCTTCCCTCCATTTGCATCCCTCTCTCTCTGTCCTTTGGTGGGACTCCGGTGCTGTCGCCCACCACTCCTCAAGTTCACTCAGGTTTGAGTGGGGTACGCCGGAGCCTTGGATGTCGCTCTCACGCCCACCCACCCCTCGGTTCTACACTTTATATCTCGGTTCTACACTTTATATCTAGGCTGCTCTAGCTAGATGCCGGAGGGTTAACTTACACT
>JBBPCX010070153.1:0-10831 GCA_037974365.1 Hydrocynus forskahlii | reverse complement strand
ACACACACACACACACACACACACACACACACATACACACACACACACACACACACACACACACACACACACACATAGATTCAGACCTAACTCTATCACACATCCACTTCCAAAGTCAATCTGGGTCAGTCTTTTTCCATTTTAACCACAGAAGTTAAACCCTCACACACTCGCCAGCACACACCGCTCTCTTTTCATATTATACAAAACAGAAGGATCGCACACACATACACACTAACATTAAGACAGTTTCATCTTCATGCAGTTATCAATAGAAGTTTGTGCACTCTTGCTGATTTTAGAAGTGAACGGTATAAACCGAAATATGACGTTTCTACACATTTAAAGACACATTTATCGTTTATTTGTTTTAACTCTCCCTTTGGCTGCAGATGTTTCTTGTAGACAGTTTTTCTCTTTGTGGTTTTGCTATTTATCCCGTTTTCCTTTCAGAACGCTTCTACCTCAGAACTATTCAGAAGTAGTCTTCCACGTAGAACATGTTAAAGATCTAATCACAGATCTTCAGTAGGTTTGCTGACGGTGAAAGCCATTTTAAAACCTTAATCTTTAATTTCTTGTGGTAGTTCAAGGTTGATTTTGAGGTATGTTCCTGTGTCACTGGTTGCTGCACAGCCCTAGCTAGATGCTTTTGTTCTAAAGTTTCTCCCTTTTCTCACAGGAATACTATTGGTGATTGTAGCCAAGAAGCTCTGTTTGGTTCTGAAATGCATCTGGTTTATCTAAGAGTTGTGTTGATATTTCAGATGTTGACTTTTGGGACAAGATCACAGTTAAGGTGACGCTTCCACCTAGATGTTGTTTGTGCAACAGCATACAGTGGGTCAGGGGATCAGATCCCCTTGGCAGTGGGGTTTTGTAGGGGTTTTACTTTGCATACCTGACCAGTCTACAAGCAGGTTTCTCAGGGTTTTACTTCAAGATCTTGTCTCGACTTTAGCAGTTCTCCTTAACATCTGTTTCTTAATGACCTTTTGGACAGTGAGAGTAACAAGCAGGAAGTGTTCCCATATCTTCTGTTATTTTCTCTTGCTTTGTGACATCAGTTATCTTTAGTTTCAGGTCAGTCCGCTGCTTAGGTGAGCCCACGCCTGCTGAGTTTAAGCATAATACCTTAAGAGGTTTGAATTTATTAGAGGTGGTTTATGATGCCCTGCAGTTGTGTACACTCGACTTAGATTAAAGCCTAATGAGAGAAATAAGCTTTTTACTTTGATGTCATTTAATTAAATGTAACAAATAAATGGTTAGGCATCCGCATGACATGAAAGAAAGCGTGATCCAACAGTCCAGGCCCCCATGGGTCAGTTCTTTTTTTATTGTAGCTGCTTTCGGCAGTAGACAGGGTCAGCATGGGTTCTAACTGTGTGTTCTGACAACTTTCAGTCATAGCCAGCATTAACTTTTTTCAGCAATTTGTGCTACAGTAGCTCTTCTTGGGTCAAGACCAGTCAGGCTTGTCTTCACTCCACCATGTTCATCAGGGAGCCTTGGGCTGCCACGACCCTGTCACCAGTTCACTGGTTGTCCCTCCTTGAACCATTTATGTTAAGTACTAACTACTGCATACAGGATCACACTACAAGACCTGCTGTTTTGGAGATGCTGTGACCTAGTCATCTATTTAAGTCTATGGTGAGTATCTGTGGCGAACACATACAGTCAGTGTGCACAACAGAAAAGGAGAGGAAGAATTTTGGCCCGAGTGGAATGCCAGACTCACTGCCACCCGATAGTGGACACATCTATCCTCTTACATAACCAGAGCAAGGTCACACAGCACAGCTCTTCTTTTGGAGGTTAAATGAGTTCTTACCTTGGAGTTTCACCAGTAAAAACAAAGCTTAGTATACAACTAAAGTCTAAAACTGGAACGTTTGTTACCTTAATGAAACCTCTCGCTGTTTTTCAATAGAAATTGTGTCATCCAGCTGCATAGAAAAAACAGAAGCAGAAGGAAACAGAAAATACACAGGATTTACCAATGTTCAAATCTGTGGAACAGAAAATAGACAAATATGGCCCAGATTTGATACATTTTAAGAAAGTCCAGAACTCTCTAGGTGGCAGGTTTTATCGCTGGATAAGGAGGATGCAGAGAAGGCTGCTAAGGACTATTTAGGGCTTTAGATTTGTTGTTTATTCACAATGTCAGTGAATTCAAAGGTTAATAATGACATGCATTTGAAGAATTAGTATTTCCTACTGACGTTTTGAATGAGATGTTTTAAATACACATTTACGCACATGCAATCACTGTTTAGTGTAAGCTAATTTATCAAGCTAACAGTCAACACTTCAATTAGTAAAAGTTCTCCAAAGCTCTCCAAAGTTAACTGATCTTAATATTGTTCCACGAGGTTATTTATTGTTAAACATAAGAAAATACAGTGTACTGCCATAAGCACATTACACAACTTATTAGGTCCATATCCTTCATTAAATCCTGATTCTAGTGTGAAAATTTAATCCTGATTCCTACAGAAAAAGTGAAAATGTTATGAATGGGTTTCTTTTATTTTTCATTCTATTAATCAGTGCTTAAGTTTTCTTGATTGCTTTGATGCAGTTTACACATCAGGGATGTCATTCTCACTCCTCAGTTTTCAAAACAGTTAACACATATCTCAGAACATGGACTAATCTGTGCAAAACCACTACATCTTTCTTCATATCAGTGTGACAAAACATGCAAAATCAGTCAGTCACTTTAACACCGCGAAAAATAAATAAAACACTTTCACCAGTGCTTTATGGCATGAAAATCAAATGTTTTTAGATTGTAATCAAACCTTACTGACATTGAAAGGATTATTACAAAATGAGTAAAACATGCAAAGTAAAAGGAAACAATTTATTTTAGACTTTATGTAATGGATCGCCCCTAAATTATTTTCCCTGTTCTTCCTCTCACACACATGGGGGACCGGCTCTCCTCTTAGTCGCACCTGCCTCTTGTTTAAGTTGATTAGTGGCCCTGGGGGGGGATTGTATATATATTGGTAGGTGGCTTGCCACTAGGCGGATGTCCCATTTGTCCCGGGAAGTTGGCGCACAGACCGGTAACCTGGTCCATTGTGCAGAGCGGCTGTTTGACTGCCTGGCAGTCAGGAGTGATCCAGTTTGGGCTTTACAGGCCAGGCTCCAGTAATCAGTGGAGATTTGGCTTTCATCAGCTTTGAAGAGTTTTGGATAGATTTGTTATTTTGTTTTTGCTTATTTGTTGTGATTGAGTGTCATCATTCCTTTTAACTATTCCTTTTTTTCTTTGGTTTTCTCTGGATTGAGTTGCTTTGTTTTTTTTTGTTTTCTTGTCTGCTATTTTGTTTTTGTGGATTACTTTGTCTCTTTGCTATTTTCTTTATTGCTGTGATTTATCATTCTTTCAAATTGTTGCCTTATTTTTTTTGTTTGGATTTTATTTTCCTTCATTGTGTCAAGTGTTTATTCCTGTTGTCTTTCACTGTCTTCTCTTTTTTTGCGCAGGAGCTGTTTGCGCAGGAGCTGTTTGCGCAGGAGCTGTTTGGTTGTGTCTTGGGTGGTGGAGTCCCTGCACTGGTATTGTAATGCAGAGCACTTGAGGTGGTGTGTGTGTGTGTGTGTGTGTGTGTGTGTGTGTGTGTGTGTGTGTGTGTGAGAACTGTAGTCGTTCACGTGTGCTTGTGTAGTGTCAGGGTTTTCCCCTGCTCTATTTAACAACCCCTCTCCTTGTGGTCAGCCAAACATTGCTCCTCGCTGGGGATTTATGTCGATTTTTTTGAATGTTAATTTTATAATTTAAATAAAATCATAGACGAACAACTGGAACCACGTCCCTTGCCTTCTTGTGTGAGCGAACCTGTGTGTCTTTGAACTGTTAATAAGGAGATACTTAGGGTGAAATTCCCTTAGGTGGTGTTGTCACTCTGCTCCTGCTTATTTTCTGCCACATTTACATGACATAATTGATGTGAAAAACTGAGGAAAAAAAGATGAATGTGAATGTATGCATCAGAAAGTAGACAAAGAAAAAATATACAATCCGACTTAGAACACAGCACCAATCACATTACATTATATTAAGTTCACACTCGGTATACAGTATTGTGCAAAAGCCTTGCGGTACCCCTCATTGCTCTATATTTTGCTAGACAATCTTGTATTTGTAATGTTGTGTGAGTGGAAATCCATTACTGATTTAAGAACTGCATTAATAATGAAGAGAATGACATTTCTGATGTTAGAACTGCATCAAAGGTATCAAGAAAAACTCTAAATAAACTAGTTGTCTCTACCTCACAGTGACTAATCTGAACCACAAATGAGGGGTCCACAATTGAAGAGTTAACTGCACCAAATCAGAACTATGGTGACAATATGGTGGTGCAAGGGCAAGGCAAAATATGGTACCACATGATGCACTGTGCTTAATATAGCCCGAGACATGAATTAGCAAGGCAAAGCAACTGTCTAAGCATTTAAAGTCCTGTTATCAGGAAACTGACTTTGATCCTCAGTGAGGCCACAGCCATCTGTGGCTGGGAGTGCAAGATATAAAACTGTGCTTCCTTGCTCTCACTGGGTGGGTTCCACTGCCCCCACCCCCATCACTAGCTGTAATACTAGCTAGAGTAGGCGTCTGTTAGCTGATGGAACAGAATTGGTGGTGGGTGTTCTCCTCCAAGCGTGTTGAGCTATCTAATGATCTTGTGTTAGCAACAGTTTGAAAAGATGTGATGGAGCTTCACGAGACGCAGAGAAAGCATATGCTAGCCCAGGTTTGGTGGCATCATGTGTTTGGATAAGTCCTTGCTAGTGGGTGGAAATAGGGTATAACTACACTGGGGAAAAAATGAACAAAAAACACTAGTTGGGAATAACTGTCTGCTACTAGCTATACCAAAAATCTGTCCATGAGTTCTCAAATTAGTTTCTCTGATGCTTCATTTACTCAAGATTTCAAGAAAATGTTGCTATTATCTCAATGCAACAGCTTTTCTTCAATTGTTTGAGAAATCTAAAATAACACAAATCTGGATAAATATATGAAATATGGTAAAAGACATTATGGGTAAACATAATCCTATTTGTACACACACATGGGAAAATATATGATTTATATGATAAATATATGGGTAAATGCATAATGTATGGCATTTTAACAATACAAGTAAGACAGGGAGTATTTCTTGGCCTTCAGGAAGCGTCCTAGGGCATCCTGGAAGAGTTTTCCAGAGCAAGTCTCTCATACTCCATGGTAACAACTAGCTGCTCTGAACACCACTTTCGCAGCTGCTGGAGGAATTAGATCAGCATTTCCATTTCTGCATGCTGTCATATCACTTCCACTGCCTCTGAAGCCCACCTATACAAATGCACACACTCGCCCAACACAAACCTCCACCATGTGCGGAAGATTTTCAAATAGATGCTGTATTCATGTGAGGAGAGAACACAAAAACACAAAGTGGGTCACATACATATTGTTAGTTGGCAGCCCTTCATCCTGGGCCAACACTTGGGAAAATAATCAGGGAAAAACATTTTTAGGGCTATGAAAAGCACAGGCCTCTAACGGATCCGAGGAAAGGCTTACTGAGCCATGACCGGACTGTTAGTCATTAATATCTGCAAGGGATAAATGAGCTACATACTTGAATGGCCTGCTAATGAGACCAATAAACATAATCAGGCATGCACATAAATACAGACACACACACGTATACAAACACACACACACACACACACACACTCATACATACACACACACATTCTGATGTCTCCAGATCTTCCCTGCATTTTGCAGGAATGTGCATTGCACAACTTTTTTTACTTATGCTCACTTTGAAACCACAAGCTTCGTTATGAGTTTCTGCGGGGGACACACATTTATCCCTTGGCACCCCTGGAGCAAAAATTTTTGGGAATTCCTCAAAATTAGTTTGTAGAACATGCCCTACAGTGTCTATTAGAAAAACTTTAGTGGAGCAAACAAGACCAGTACTGGTCTGCCACAAAGTGGTGCTGCAGCAAATTGGTTCACCTGGTTAAACTCCACATCTCCAAGCTTGGAAACTTATTTAGGTGTCTTCACAAGTCTTCATAACTCTACAGTGCACAAGATCCAATGTTGTGTGTGGAGTTTGCAAGTCCCCTTGTTCATAGATACCCAACAGGGAGAACAGAAGGAAATTTTCCCTAACCTGAAGATAAAAGAGGACATGTAGGTCATAGTGGTGGAATGCATCACCTATTGAACCCATCTGCAATACAAAGGGCATGGGTGAGGTCTATCGAAGGGTGGCGGACCAAACCTGTGTGGCTGGTTGTATTGCGTCGTCGGGCAGTGTCAGAGAGGGTGTCAGCCCACATCGCTCAGGGCACTTAGAGAAGTGGTTTAGCCACAGGAGTGGCAGGGTAAGAGTAGATACGGGGCCTACTTATAAATGAAATAAGTAACAAAAATAATGTAAATATGAAAGCAAAAAGGAGAGGAGAGAACAAAGGAAAAGTCAGAAGGGTAGCACGCGATGACCCTGGTGGCCTAGTGGTTAGGGTGTTCGCCCTAACAAACACACTAACAGAAAGTTGTGGGTTCGAATCCCAAGACTGCTAGCCTCACCTCTGAGGTACCCTTGAGCAAGATACTGTCCCTGCTCCCCGGGCGCTGTGCTCCTGCCCGCTGCTTCACTTGGTGAACGGGTTAAATGCAGAGGTAGAATTTCGTCCTGTTCACGTATGACAGAATGGTCACTTTCACTTTACATTAAACTGTATAAATAATCCTGAAGTACACAACACACGAAACAAAGATGCTACAAAAATACTGCTAACAAAAAGAAGGAATACTCGAAGAAGGGAAGACAAGGGATAGTAACAAAGAGAAATGAGAGAAAGGGACTCTAGGCGAAGGATAGTGATAACAGGAAGAGGCCATGAGGGAGCGTAATTAAGGGAAAGGGAGCGATGGAGAGGGAACGAGTGAGAAAAGTGAAACGAAGGCTATCAGAAAAGGATGGACCCAAGCTGGCAGCAGAACACAAATAAAATAAAATACAAATGAGTGAAGGAACGAATAAAGGAGACTGATGAGTAACTAAGTATTTGGAGAAGAAAGGTGGCAGCAAGTAAGTAGTATTTAAACTCACAGAGTGAAGGATGCAACAGATAAGCTGAGTAATGGACATGGTGAAGTGTGATGCAGGGAAGAGTGTGATGGAGGAGGAGGTACGGAGGTACAGAGAAGATGAACAGGTAATCCCAGGGACGGCAAGAAGAAAACTCAAAAGACATGGAAACAAGAGGAAGGGCATCAACACTCAAGTGAGCTAAACGCATGGCTGAGCACCTGGCTTAGTCTGAAAGAGATTCAAATAGCGCGTCTGATTAGAGTGTCATGTGCAGACAGGTGAGAGAACAGGTGGGTAAAAAAGAGTCATAAAGAAGGTACCTCTCCCTGGCCTGTGAGATATCTCTACCTGGGATGTTACAGTATATGCCTTTTAACTAAATAGCAAGTGTGGCTTCTAACATACAATTTTTAAAAACCTTTAAGACCCTTTCCTACTGATAATTTAAGAAAAACAGATGTGCATACAGGCACAACATTAAAACCACTAACATGTGAAGTGAATAGCATTGATCATGTTGTTACAGTGTCACCTGTCAAGGGGTGGGATATATTAGGTGACAAGTGAACAGTCAGTTCGTAAAGCTGATGTGTTGGAAGCAGGTAAAATGGTCAAGCGTGAGGATCTGAGTGATTTTGTCAAGGACCAAATGATGGCTGGACAGCTGGGTCAGGGCGTCACAGAAACAGCAGGTCTTGTGGGGTGTTCCTGGAATGCAGTGGTAAGTACCTGCTGAGAGTGGCTGACATGGTCCCAGATCAACCTGATCTCGCGAGTTTTCGTGAAGCCATCACAATACACAATATAATCAAAATACGTGCTGCAATCAAGCTTTAGGGCTTTTTTTGTGCTAGGACAACGCTTCACTACCCTGTACTTTAATGCACAATGCGTAACACTGCCAGTATCAGCACTAACTGGTGACTGGTGAGGGTTAGGTTTAAGGTGAGGGTTAGGGTTAGGGGTTAAGGTTAGGGTTAGGGGTTAAGGTTAGGGTGAGGGTTAGGGTGAGGGTTAAGATTAGGGTTTAGGGTTAAGGTTAGGGTTAGGGGTTAAGGTTAGGGTTAAGGTTAAGGTTAGGGTTAGGTTTGGGGACTTTCAACCGTTTTGCAAACAGAAACGATAAGGAATCAACTCATTATTTCTCTCCTACTGTCCCTCAATTACCAGTTACTGCTGATACTGGCGGTGTTACGCAGTGTGCATTAAAAGGGTAGTGAAGCGTTGTCCTAGCATGAAAAAAGCCCTAAAGTGTGATCACAGCACGTATTTTGATTACATTGTATATCGTGATGGCTGCACGAAAGCTCGTGAGACCGGGCTCCCCAGATGGCACAGCAGGCTTCCGGATGTCTTGTGGAATCCATGCCTTGACTGGTCAGAGAGCCACAATATTAGATAGACACTCATCAGTGCATGGTTTACTGCTGGAAGAAAACATGCACCATGACAACGTAGCCTCTGAAAAGAGATTTGACCTTGCCTGAGTAGTAATCGCAGTAATAGTTTGAGGTTGATAAATTAGAAAATGGTTATTATTGATCGATAATAAAAATAGTTATTTTTATTATCGATCAATAATAACCATTTTCTAATTTATAAAAATAACAGTTCAGGCTCTACAATAAGGCACAATTGTTGCTCGCAAAATTAATTCATTTCATGAACTCACTAAGTATTGTCCTGTGAGATATTTTATGCGTATAAAGACACTAAAACATTCTCATAATATTTCACTTTCTTCCTCTTACTCAAAAAGGAGTCCAGTTTTTGCCCACTCCAAGCACCTCTGGTTAAACAGTGATGATCTAACACAAAAAGTAAATATGAATATATTGTATGTGTCTGCATGCATTTTTGCATTTGACATGTTTACAGTTCAAGCTATTTTACAGTTTTTAACTATACTGAGCGTTCAGCATCTGCTGGTCTGAGAGAGATAAACATTCATACTTAATGACAATCATCAATTTGGGCTCTACAGCCTCAGTGGCTTTGGCTTCGCACACACAAGCTCAGACTATATGGGTCAACGTCTCAGATGACCATAGAAGGTATTATGAGACTTAATAGCCTGAAAGTGCATCATCTAATCCACACACATTACCATCCATTACTTCACCCTAAAACTCTTTAGGTCAGTGACTCAATTCAGATCATCTGACAGTGAAATTAAATAAAGTATAAATCGAGCAAATCAGACTTTTTGCCAGGGGCTCTAATAGAAAGCAGCATACTTTCTATAAAGTCAGGGACCTTGAAATTTTACTAATGCTCTATATGGCCAAAAGTATATGGACACCCATCTCAAGTACTGAATTTAGGTGTCAAAATTGTTGTACTGAAAAGTTTGATGGTACTGCCATTGGATGCCAAGTTATTATGTGTTATTATGTGAAATTTCTGGCCTGCTAGATCCCACTCAACTATAAGCTACAATGTTCACAATAATGGTTATAGAAGCCAGACGTCTGAAGTGCTGACTGCCCCTAAAAGTTACCTCAGAGTTATGGCATAAATGTTCATGAATAAATATGACGAATGTTAGAGAAAATGTTGTGCATTAGTTGTGAGATTCGTTTTTGGTCTCACTTTTCATCCTATATCGACATTACATATAAAAGCTTAGCTACATGATTCACTCTTTGTCCGATAACATATAAAACGTGTTTTTGTGTTGGTAAAATGGTGATCCCTGGTTCCATTCATTCAACTGTAAATAGTAAATTATGTTCTATACAGTGAATCACTTTACACCAAACTGTGAATTGTGCAAAAAAAAATTACAAATCTTTTTGTCATTGGAATTGCCTGGATCATCATGTAAGAGAATGAAATGTACAGTTGAGCTAATATCTAAGCCTAATGCCGTTTCATTAGCTAATATTACTAAGTGGTACTGGTAAACTACTCCACAATATTATCACCTCAAGTGGTCCCCTGCTCTAGACACACTCTACACCTACGACTGTGTGGAGACCCATAGCTCCACGCGTTATGAAGTTTGCTGATGACACAGTAGTGCTTGGTCTGATCTCAAAGACGAGTTGGCCTAACTGAAGTAGTTGGAGAACCTGGCAACAGAGTGTCAAACACAACAAAGGAGCTGGTTGTGGACTACAGCAGGAAACAGCAGTGCTTCTACTCGCCCACCTACATAAACTGTAATCCAGTGGAGAAAGTGAGCACCTTTAAGTCGCTTGGTTTCCCGATCTCCAAAGACCTTATCTGGTCACTACACACAAACACTATGGTCACAAGGGTGAGGCAGAGTCTTTATCATTTGAGACAGTTTCGGAGGTTTAGGGTCTTCTGCATTCCTAAAAACTTACTATACAGCTGCTGTCAAGCTCATCTTGACCATGAGCATCACTTCATGGTTTGGGAACTGCTCTGTCCAAGACTGCCAAACCCTGCAGTGAGTGATCAGAGCAGCAGAACGCTGTACCAGATCCACTCTGTCCTCTCTGTAGAACATCTACATCAGACGCTACAGACCAGAGCAATCCTGAACTCCTCTTATCCCAGATAATCTGTTCTGCCTGCTGAACTCGGGCAAATGGTACTGCCAGGGGCATAGCTAAGGGGGGGTAAACGTAGACGATTCATGGGGCCCAGCATTCCGGGGGGCCCATGGAAACCCTCTAATATTTAACCATCCATTAGAGTAAAAATATTCACAAAGTTATTCATTTGATCTT
>JBBPCX010070152.1:0-10831 GCA_037974365.1 Hydrocynus forskahlii | reverse complement strand
TATATATACATACAATATGTGTGGGTATGTATAGTATGTATACTGTTATTTATATATTATACACACACACATATATATATATATATATATATATACATATATATACATATATATATATCATGTGTGTATATAGTATAGTTTTTATTATGTTATACATACTGTACATACATACATATGTGTGTGTGCGTTTGTATATATGTGAGTGTATTTACAATTACAATTTTAAATGAAATAACCTCTTTTACAGAGAATTAATATAAAAAATGAAAAATGTGAAATGAAATATTATATTAAAAATGATATATATTACAGATATTTAAGAACGTTCTAATCACTTTCACGAGGAGGAAAAAGTGTCGTTACCCAAACTGTGTTGATGTAACATATTTATAGCAGAATAATAGCTAATAATATGTAAATATGTAATATTGAATCAGCTGAATTCAGTGCAAAGCTTTTTTTTCAACTCGTCTGTGAGAAATGTTACTAGCACTGTATGCAAAATTAGCTCCTCCATGTTCGAGTTCGTTCCGACGGGTGGCTTTTCACAGCTGAACGAGTCGACTATGACCGGGCTGTCTGCACAGTTTAGGACAAGGCTAATTCAGAATTGCCTTGTGTTAGTGCGGATCGGACAGGGGGCCGTGGGAGACCACACTCGCACCCCATCCTGACGGGATGGACAAAGCCTGTCAGATTTAGCAAGATGACACATTTGAGACGTGTAGTTTCCGATTAGCTGTTACTACTGTGTGCATGTCGAACACTCACAGGACTTCGGAGTGGCAGAGGAAACACTACTGCTCAGTCTTTTCTTTTCTCATGAGAAATCATCCATCTTCTTATTTGGAGATTATTAAAGTCTGACTAAACCCCCCTTTAGGAAAAATAAACTGAAATCAGTTATGTTTAAGGGAAACAAGCTACACAAAAAAGAGTCGTCAAATCAGAAAACAAATTCTGCAAAACAATAAAAAAACTGACAAGGTTTCCAAATTATAATACAATCTGATATTGTTCATTTAATTAATTACTGTATTAATTATTGTATTATATACTATATAAAAGCTCTCCAGACAAAGTTTTCTGACAGAGTTTAAGGAACAGTTGATGTTTTCAAATTATGTTAAAAAAAAAAAACCTACATCGAGAAACAAGGTGACTGTCCAGAACTGTCCATCCAGTGGTGCTCATGTTGCAACAGAGTGTGTTTAGGCCTCATGTTTGCACAGTGTGTCAGGGGTGCGGAGTGTGTGCCGTAGTCTTGTGTTTGTGTGGAGTGTGTGTCAGGGGTGCGGAGTGTGTGCCGTAGTCTTGTGTTTGTGTGGAGTGTGTGTCAGGGGCATGGAGTGTGTGTCAGGGGCATGGAGTGTGTGTTGGGGTTGCAGAGTGTGTCCCTCAGATTTGAAAAAAATTAAACGATACATTTCTCTTTCAAAATTTTATTATAAAGAAACATTAGAAATATTTAAAACAAATGTAACTCACTGCTATTGAAGTGTAGCAATATACACTGTTAGTGCAGTTTAATGGATGCTTATGTATGAGTTTCATGAAAATAACTACCTCTTGCCTTCATCACAGCAGCAAAGATTCACCATACGTATCTTTTTCAGCAATATTTGGAAATAATACTTCCAACGCCCTTCCACCATCTCATTTGCTGGGGCTCTTTTTGGAACTTGTGAGTCCAGTTCATCCCTACAGCTCAATTGGGAGCAAGATCTGGAGACTGGGGGAAGCCAAGACATCATCCTCAAAACCTTTCACTGTTTACACTCAAAACTGTTCTGGATCCTTTTCACTGCTGTCTGGTCTGCTTGTATTTATTAGAAACCAGGTGTTTGCTGGAGCTACAGGTAACACTGGGCTTCCATGAGGAGAAGTCTGTAAATGTATGGAGATAGAAGGTTTTCTGATTGTGCAGATTTGGTTCCCTCCTCCTCTGTTTTCTGGGACCAATATGATCGTGAATTAAAGTATGAAATGAAACAAGATGAAGAAACCATGAATGTTCATTCATGGTGACCTTTTTTAGTACTTTTTTAATACTGTGTTTCCACCACTGTGTTTCTCCCAGTTGTTGGAGATTAATGAGTTTATTCTGTCAGCAAAGCCGTGGTGTGTGGAGATGGCGAGGAGATGGTTCACATATGGAGAAGAAGGTCATGTAGTGCTGTTTTTGGGGTGTGTGTGTGCACGGGCTAGTGTGGGGGGTGGTTGGTGTGCGGTGTGAGGGAAGTGGGGGGTACAACGCAAGATCTTTTTAGAAGTGCATGGCTGCTCAAGCTGAGAATGCATGAAGGAACAGATACACACACACACACACACGTGTATATTTAGAACAGGCACTCTTACTGGATATTAATATTTCTTCTGAAAATACATTCTGTGTGCGGTGAGATGACAGGAAGGTGCATTTATAGCTTCCGCTCAGATGAACCCGAGTTACTGTATGGACCCGAGATGAATGTAGATCACTTTCTTTAACTCTTAGTTTTTATTCATGTTTTATAACTGTATATTTTACAATATTATTAATGTTATTTTCAACTTATATAGTTTAGTTTATAAATGCGATTGCCTTAGTACACCAGGATTTGACCAATATGATAATTTTTGGCTGATCTTGATTTTAGGGAGCTAGCAACACCCTAGCAACGTCCTAGCAACCACCTGGAATGCCATAGCAACACCCTAGCAACCGCCTGGAATGCCATAGCAACACCCTAGCAACCACCTGGAATGCCACAGCAACACCCTAGCAACCACCAGAGATACCATAGCAAATAGCTAGCAACAATCTAGCTACCAGAAGCAATACCAGAGTAACAACCTAGAAATGCCCTAGCATTTCTACATGGAAAACCATGGCAATAACTTATCAACACCCTAGCAACCACCAGAGATAGCATAGCAACTAGCTAGTGACAAGCTAGCTACCAGAAGCAATACCTGAGTGACAACCTAGCAATGTCCTTGCAACCATGTGGAAAACCATGGCAACAACTTATCAACACCCTAGCAACCACCAGAGATACCGCAACAACCAACAGAAAAAGCATAGTTACCACTTGGCAACACCTTAGCAGCCACTGTTGGGTCTCTGGTGGGTTTCGTTAACCCTTAAGCAGGGAGTTTTTTAAACTGTTCCAACTGTTTTTTGCTTGTTCCACACTAAAGTTTAACACTCCATTACTTTGTGTTGTGAATTATACTTGTATTTGCGCCGGTTGCGCTGCTTGAGCACAGAGCCACAATTTCAAGGCAGTAGCTTCAGGCTGGTGGCAAAACAGATCACATGTGTTGTACAACAGCATGAGCTGTGGTTGCTATGGTTACAGTTTCACTGTAGTGATGAATGAATGTAGGAGAACATATAGCTCGAGAAAAGGTTAGAGAACACTGCAATTTACAGAGGGTCCTCAAGTTACAACAGTCTCAACATATGCCGTTTCAAGTTTATGACACTCCCACTCAACTTACACAACTTACTTACGCACTACGTGGGCGAACTCGTTTGGTTGCGCGCGGTGGAAGAATACACAGTAACACGGTGTATGAGTGAGGGAGTTTTCCCTTTCCTTTTTCTGTGGCTTAGTGGTGTTTTTATTACTTTTAAATCAGAATCTCTATGAGTATGACAACCATTCCTTACCTCATTCTGCTTTGTGTCCTCTTGTGGCGCGGGGCAAGAGGACACAAATTCAGGAGTGCGGAAAACAAACAGGTATTTCAAATGCAGAAGGCACCCTCTTTACTCAGTCCACAGGATAAGGGTCACGCTCAGTGAGGGTCGCGAAGGAGTCGCTCCTGAAGTGAGTCCGACCCAATACTCATTTTTACTCTGCTTTCGGAAACCAGGGGTCACAGAATCTCTGCGTCATGCAGCAGTCACGGGGAAAGGTCCTGCCAGCGAGTGGTTCCGCCTCGCCAGTTAACACTGAAAATACAGGAAAGATAGAGAGGGCAATATCAAATCCTACTAGACTAGAACTGAGAGGGCAGCTCTTACTCTACTCCTTGAAGGGGGAAGCGGAGCCTTCCCAGTTCGCCAGTAGGTGGACAGAAAACAAAGGCAACGCTGTTCAGTTCAACATAGATATAAAAGATAAAACCTGAGAAACTGAACATTTTTGCAGCGGTCTCATTTTTTTCCAGAGCTGTAAATATTCAATAAAGATGGTCAGTAAGGGTGTGTAAACAAAACAACAGCTCTGCAGGGTCGTTTGCTGGTGTTATTTTGACGCTTGTCAGGTGGTTCAATAGTTGTGTCAAATGTAAAGATTTGTTTTACAGAGTCAAACAGTGAGTGTGTGTTTCTTGGTTGTGTGTGTTGCGCTCTTGAGTGTCTTGCGTGGCACTCTGTCCGTCATTTGGTGCGTCAGACATTGAGTTTAGTTTGATTTAGTTACTGATGGACTTTTGGATGTATAAAAGTATTATTATTCAGATGCATAAAAGTATAGAAACTCAGTGTAAAGATGACGGTGTATCGACTGTAATCCTGAATCTCCATTAACCTGCAGTGTTGCATAATAGTTAGAAGCATTGAACCGGTGTGATGCTACACTTTAATGGAAAGTAGTCAGGCAGCGGAACTATGTGACACTGTATGTACTGAAGGGTTAAATGGTGCTTAACTGACTATGTAGCGGTCAGTTTTCTATCACACACCATAAAATCTCTGACTGTGAAACAGATATTGAGGTTAAGGTGGTGGAGCTTCCCATAATTCTTTGGTTTCTGTCAGTCACCTCCTTCTGTTCTGATTGTGCATTAATTTCCTTCTTGAAAAAAGATGTTTTGTCTGTTATGAGGTGTCAGCCTCATGCTAAAGGTCAGGTAACATTTTGGAGCATTAGTAACATTTTTGAAATCCATAAATAATATTCCTGTTTTGGATGGTGAGGTGGGGTAAGGGCACGGCATGAGTGGAGCCTCCCACGGGATTCTGCTAACAAGCTCTTATTGCTCGTTTCTCCACGGTTCTTTACACTCTCAGCTTCAGAGAAAGTGCAGGAAATGAAAGATGGAGGAAAGTGAAAGTGGAGCTCAAGGACACTGAGGACACAAACACACACACTCTGCTACAGAAACGCCTGCGGTGTGGCCGAGTAAAACTGTCTCACCTTCCTGGCCTGAATGATTTCATTAAAACACAGCGGCATAAAATACAATAAATCATTTTATATCAATAATTAACTGTCAGTATTAATTGTTATAAATTCTTTTGCCAAGAAAAATAGAAACACAGAGAACCTGTCTCTCTCTCTCTCCAGACGGAGGACTATCTGAAGCATAACGTCTGCAGTCATCCTGCACACTCACAGCCAGTCAGGATGCACATTCTGGAAGGTCAGTCTCTCTCAGAGCCCCTATAGACCCAATATAGCCATTGCATTAACACTTTAGCACTCGGAGCAAACAGTCTCATTACAGCCATGCCTCCTTTTGTGTCCACACTTTAGAACAGATCTGTTAAAAAACACCCGTAGCTTTTGTAACAAATCTGTTTTAATATACAGTGCCCCTCGTTTCTTTCTATTTCACTTTGAATCACCTTGTTGGTGCAAAAATACTATTTTCTGTCTGTTTTATCATTGGCATATTGAGTGGATTAAACGAAATAAATGGGAACACGTTTTACTGAGACAGGCTGCTAAGAGACTAAAAATCACCACCAGTATACTAATCACCGGCCTGACCGTCTAGAATCAGCTGCACCTGTTTCTTTACTGAGAAAGAGAGGTGTAAATTCACTGATCTCCTCCAGAGGGCGCCACTGCACAGCTTATGTGAGATAAGAGTGAAAAGTGGCCATTGTCATACGTGAACATACCACAGCACACAGCGTGAACAGCACGAAATTCTTGTCTGCGTTTAACCCAATGTCCATCAAATGTCCAGGAACACATTCTTTTACTGTTACTTTTCAATGAAATGGGAAATTTCTTTTTTTTTTGGTGTTTTTGGTGTGAACCACTACTTTCTGGAGAGGCTCACAGTGGTGGTGAATGGAACCAGACATCTGCCTCATTCATGGTGGAGGGATACATGCGGGGCGTCGTGAGCCAAAATAATCCCCACAGGAAAAGCCTGATCAGCACTGCTCCGCTAAACACTCACTGGTCAGAATGACCTGGGAACATCAGGAGTCTGACAGCCTGAGGGAAAAAACTGTTCCCCATTCTCGGGGAAGTTTCAAGACTTTTGCAGAGTACTGTTCATTGATATATACACTGCTCAAAAAAGTAAAGGAACACTTTTTAATCAGTGTGTTGCATCAAGTCAGTTAAACTACTGGGATAATGATCTGGTCAGTGAAGTAGCAGAGGGAGTTGTTAATCAGTTTCAGTTGCTTTAGGTGTTAATGAAATTAACACCAGGTGCACTATAGAGGCAACAATGAGACGACCCCCAAAACATGAATGGTTTTATAGGTGTAGGCCACTGACACTTTTTCCCTCATCTTTTTTGACTGTTTTTTCACTAGTTTTGCATTTGGCCAGGGTCAGTGTCACGACTAGTAGCAGGAGGCGATACCTGGACCCTACAGAGGTTGAACAGCTAGTCCAACTCCTCCAAAATGGCACATCAAAACGTGCCATTGCCAGTGTTGTACAAGAACGCATTCATTGAACACGTTCTTATTTTTCATGAACGCTGAACTGAACGAATTAGTTTACAAATTATGAACAGGGACGTGAGTGACGTTCACTCTCGCAAGACTGAACGCAGCTCACGTTTTACATTTGCTGATTACAGACTAGCATGGTTAGCGCTTCGAGTTCAGACGCTTCTGCAGAAGGCAGTTTGTTTAAACATTTGAGTCAGTTTTTTGAAGAAATCTGTGTAGATTTAGATGAAGAGAACCACACGTTTTGTTTACTTGTAGTTATGTTCTTTTCTGATTACTTTAAAAGATATTGTGTGAATGTTGCATTTTAGGCAGACAGTTTGTTTACATGTTGTGTTAATATTGTCTGAATAAAATTTCCATGTACAGTATATGTGCACCTTGTTTTTTAACTTCCAGCATCACATGATGTGTTGCTTAAGTGGTAAGATCTGTTTTCAATCTCAAAATTGTTTTTTAATCTAACTTGTCTGTGATTGTATGACAGATAGAAGGAGAAGACTGAATGAGGTTCAGATAGAAGGACGTCGAATTGAAAATGTAAAAAAAAAAAAAAAACGTGTTAACGTGATATAAAAAAAACCAAAAACTAATGTGTTAACGTGATATATAAAAAAATAAAAATAAAAAAAACCCTAATGAACGAACATGAACTAGATCATTTTTAGAGCTGTGAACTAAACACTGAACTAGTTCTTTTTCAGTGTGAACTGGCACAACACTGGCCATTGCCTGAAGGTTTGCAGTGCCTCCCAGCACAGTCTCAGGGCAGAGTCGCAGGGCAGTAGAACCCCTGTACCATCCTCTTCCCTGACCAGCCACTGCACCGTCCTCCTCACTGACCAACCACTGTACTGCCCTCCTCAATGACCAACAACTGTACCATTCTCCTTACTGATCAACCACTGTACTGTCCGCTTCACTGACCAACCACTGTAAAATGATCAACCTACCCCTCAGCAGGAAAAGTATCTGCTCCTTTGTGCAGGGAGGAACAGGATGAGCACTGCTGGACCCCTACAATATGACCTCCTGCAGGCCACTGGTGTGAATGTCTCTAACCAAACTATCAGAAACAGACTTCAACCTGACTTCAGACCCTGAGGGCCCACTGTCCTCTAGTGTGCCCGGTGCTCACTGCCAGGCACCTTGGAGCTCAACTGGAATGTGCTGTAGACCACCAAAATCGGCACGTTCTGGTGCTTTTCACAGATGAGAGCAGGTTGGCACTAAACGCATGTAACTGACGTGAAAGGGTCTGGAGAAGCTGTGGAGAATGTTACACTGCCTGTAATATTGTTCAGCATAACCGGTGATGGTCTCAGGAGACATATCCATGGCGGGACACACAGACCTCTACAGGCACCCTGACTGCCCGTAGGTATCGGGGTGAAATTCTTGGATCCATTGTCAGACCCTACGCTGGTGCAGTGGGTCCTGGGTTCCTACTGGTGCACAACAATGCTCAGCCTCATGTGGTGAAATTATGCAGGCAGTTCCTGGAGGATGAAGGAATTGATACCATTGACTGTTCCCCACACTTGCCTGACCTAAATCCATTAGAACACCTCTGATTGCACCTCAGACTGTCTAGGAGCACAGTGATGCCCTGGTCCAGATCTGAGAGGAGAGTCCACAGGACACTATCCGTCATCTTATTAGGAGCATGGTTCGACGTTGCCAGGAATACATACAAGCACGTGGGGGGGCAATCAAACTATTGAGTACCATTTTGAGCCATTAAATTTCGGCAAAATGGATTAGTCTGCCACATAATTTTTTTTTCTTTGAATTACAGGGTGTCTTTCAATTCAGCCCTCTGTAGGTTGATCATTTTCATTTCCATCTAACAATGTGGCAACCTTTTGTTCCTAACACATTAGATATCCAGCATGTGTTTTTTTCCCATTGAATTTTTCCATTGACATTTTTTTAAGTGTTTCTTTAATTTTTTTTCGCAGTGTATTAAAAGGGGGTGGGGGCTGTTTAGGTGCCCATTTTGCCCCTGCTTCTCTGAAGGTCTGTGCCTGGCTGTCACTTGGTGCCCGCAGGTCTAAGATCAGCACTCTCTGAAACCGAACTGATGACATCATCACTATATCGACACGATGGATCAATTTATCTTCGTCCTTCAAGCATTTCATCGTCAAGCACATCCGAGTGAATGTGTGATGTTTCTCTCGTGTGTGTTTTACTGTACTAAGTGTGTGGGTGTGGGTGTGTGTGCAGAGGCGTGTGCAGAGATGTCCCTCCAGGCGAGGCTGAAAGGAGCTCGACTGACTGAGAATCTGAATCATAAACTGAATCAAAGACCCGGAGATATGGAGCTCAAACAAAAAAACATCTTACCAGTAAACAACAGCCCCATTATAGGTATAAACACACACACAGACACATACATACACACACGCATACTCTCTCTCTTCTTCTCTCTTGCTTTGTCTCTCTCTCTCTTCAAAGTGTGTCTGTGACACACCAGTTCCCCACAGCATCATTATCACCACATATGCACTCATTTTCACACTCTGTATTTACATGGAAGGGCTCCAGGCAGTTCTCCATGTCTGTGTGTGTGTGTGTGTGTGTGTGTGTGTGTGTGTACGCGTTAATTAGTTGGAAAGTTATGTTAATTTGGTTGTCACGCACCAAATGAGTCAAAGAAAAACAGACTGGGATCTAAATTTGTGCACACATCGCTCTCTCTCTCTCTCTCTCTCTCTCTCTCAGAAGCTGCAAATGCTTCATGTGATGAGGACAGCAGTGATGCTGCATCTACCAGTCAACCTGCCAAACAAGATTCTGCTAATCAGAACTCTCCTGTCAGCTCCGCCCCTCCATCGGCTTCACCTGACGCACCTGCACAGGTGCGTAAAAACACATACAAGCGCACACACACACACACACACACACACACACTTACACATGGGTAAGCATTTTAAAACTGATCTTGCCTCACGTTCTCCCAGGCTCCAGCCCCTTCCGTACCCTCTCCACCCCCAGTGAGCACTGGCCCCTCTTCTAATCAGATACCGACCAACGGAACAGCGGTCCAGGGGGCATCTGGACAGGTAAAGGTGAGGGAGTAGCCGATCTTTTAAGCAGATCTCAGTTTAAGGGAAAAAAAACTGTTGGAAAAGACGCTTTGAAATTTTCTCACCATCAGAGACGCTTCACACCTTTAAAGCAGTGAATCAAATCAACACATCCTCAACACACAGCTCTCTCTCATTCTCACTGTCTCACTCTCTCTCTCTTCAGTCTCTTTCTCTCTCTCTCTCCTTCCTTCGCCTTTCTTCCTCCTTTCTTTTTGCTTCTCTCACTTTATTTTCTTTTTTCTTTCTTTTCTTCCTCACCCCCAGGGGAGTAAGGTCGTTGCTGACCGTGGTAGGAAGCAGAGGGACAGTAAGCAGAAGGTGAGGAAGCTGAAGTATCATCAGTACATCCCTCCAGACTACAAATCAGAAAGAGAGGCTCCGACACGTTTAGACACCACCTACTCCAATGTTCTTCACCAGCAGCAGCTTTTCCTACAACTGCAAATCATCAGCCAACAACAGCACTCAAACTATCCCACAATCCTCCCAGCCCCACCCAGGTACACTTTAACATATCACCACTGTACCATCCTCTTTACTGACTAACCACTGTACCATCTACCTTATTGACCAACCACTGTACAGTCTTCCTAACTGACCAAACGCTGTACCATCATCCTCACTCACCAACCGCTGTACCATCATCCTCACTGACCAGCCACTGTTCTGTTCTCCTCACTGACCAACCACTGCACCGTCCTCCTCACAGACCAACCACTGTACCATCCTCTTCCCTGACCAGCCACTGTACCATCCTCCTCACAGACCAACCACTGTACCATCCTCTTCCCTGACCAGCCACTGTACCATCCTCCTCACAGACCAACCACTGTACCATCCTCTTCCCTGACCAGCCACTGTACCATCCTCTTCCCTGATCAACCACTGTACCGTCCTCCTCACTGACCAACCACTGTACCATCTAACTCACTGACCAACCACTGTACCATCTAACTCACTGACCAACCACGGTACCATCCCCCTTACTGATCAACCACTGTACCATCCCCCTTACTGATCAACCACTGTACCATCCCCCTTACTGATCAACCACTGTACCGTCCTCCACACTAACCAACCACTGTACCATCCCCCT
>JBBPCX010070151.1:0-10831 GCA_037974365.1 Hydrocynus forskahlii | reverse complement strand
TATGTATGTATATATATGTATGTGTGTGTGTATATATTATACATTCAATAGTAACAAGTAACAGATTTTACAGACTGAACACTAATAAATAAAAACAAAAAATTTATATACAGCCAGAGTTAGCACAAAGTCAAAGATTGTCATCTTAACTCCAAATATAACAAAGCATTTCAGTACTATGTCTATACATCAATTAAAAAGGCATCAAATGAGGATACAGTTCTGATTACTTTTTATTTTTAGATTTTCTGATTAAATGTATGTAATTTATTAGGTCTAATTTGTAAACAGGAAAAAGGCTTAAATGTATTATATTTACATTTATGGAGATAAAATTTTGCTAAGAGAAACAACAAATTAATAATATAAGCTTTATCCGTATTCATTCAGTCACAAAAAAGACATCTTGACAAGAAAACAGAAAATTGTTGTGTACATGTGTTTGGATCATGTTCAGCATATCAGACCAGAATTTTACGGCAAAGGTGCAAGACCAAAATTTTATGCATATTATGCATATTAGTTTCATAATCGTTCTTACAAAAACAGCAGCTGGTGTCAAACTAATAATTGAAATTTTGAAGGCAAGGTCCAGACCTTTTTCCAAGGTAGTTTATCTACTATGTCATTCCGATAAGAAACACCATATGGAACAAAAGTGTAGTTTTAGGTAAAGCGTGTCCTAACTTTTTTATTATTGTTTCTTAACAAGCATGTAGAAAAACATACCTTACCAACAGCAGATTCAATAGGATCCAATGATGGAATAATCGGATAATCAGGGTAAGAATTCTTCAGCAGCGTAACTACTCAGACATTGATGTTTATGGACTACTGGCTCTCAGTTTCTCTTCTAACAATATGTACCTCTCTGGACACCGCAGAGGGCCTATTTGTCTATAATCTTGTTCATTAAGGCCCTCTCTTGTTATTTATCCCCATAAAGTTTGTCGTTCCTTTCTCTCTGGGTCGACCTGAGGAGGATGGGTCTTGGTTTTGAGTCTTGGTTCCTCCCGAGGTTTCTTCCTCCAGCTGGACCAAAATTTACAATCGCCCCACCAGGCAAATGCCCGGTATGCCCGATGGCCAGTCCAGCACTGGACAGGCCCAACACTGAGACGCCATTATGGTGCTGTAGTATCACTGTGATCACTAGTTAGAACAAACAAAATCCTTCTGCACTACGCTCATTTAATCTGCTGTGATTTAAAAAAAAATGGACCACTACCCAGTAACGTATTCCAGGTGTGTCTTAAGAGGATACTTAATAGTAAGGATGCACGGAAATGATTTTTTTGGACCGAAAACTAAAAATGAGGAAACACTTGGCCGAAAACCGAAAGAAATAATTATTATTAAATTATTAAAAGAATAAATCTGTTACGAAACTATTAAACTACTTATTTAGCATTCAAACAATGCACAATATAAAATAGAATTTCAAATTAAATATTTTACTTTGCCCCACTCATGAATAGCCTAAAAGCAAGATAGCTGAAATATTTTTATATCTTCTCTCATGAAACTAGTGAATTCAAGTGCATTTTAATCTTCTGAACGAAGTGCATGAACAAAGTGCATTCAGAACAAGTGCTTTAAAAACTGCTGAAAGATAAACAACATTCTCTGTAGGCCTATAACAAAATAGTGTATCAAAACAAAGACTGACATAGCCCATATCTTAACTGGATGTGCTCGAAGGGTTTTGCCTCTTCTGTGCTCGATCGGGATATTTTGATTTTATATGATAAATTAATCCCGACATTGAGAAAGTCTTTGTGGATGCACCCCTCTGGAAATTTCGGCATTCCACGCTTTACAAACGGCTTTCCGCGTGTCTTTCTCAAGCTGCTTTCAGACCGAACGCGGCAAACGCAGCAAGTTGAGCGCAACTCACTGTTTTTTTAGAGGAGCCTCGCGGTGAAAATTTTCGGTGGCCGAATATTCGGAACATCCCTACTTAATAGGATACATTTCCAATACCTGAGGGTGTTTCCCAATGAATATTGCTCTCTCAGTGGTTAGACTGGCCTTCCCATCAGTCAAAGTGTGATGTTAGTAACAGAATTGGCAGTTACAATGTTCTCTAACCAGGAAGCTAATTTTAGCCCTCATCTTCTCAGTATTATTGGTGTGGCCCTAGGTAGTGGGTGGAACAGAAGATGATTAAATTAGACAGAAAAAATGAAGTTTAGGGCCCGATGATAAAACTCACTGCCTCTCCTATTACTGTGGTATATTTGTACACATCTTTCTTGGTAGAATCTAGTCAGAAATGACTTGTGAGGGAGCTAATGCATTTTAATGACCAAAGTGACGTTTTACGTGCTGGAACGAGCCTGTTTGTAAACAATGAATATGATCCAGATTAGTTTTTTATGTAAACAGTAGTGGATATTTTAGGAGCTTGTCTGAAGATTGGTTTTGGGTTTGGGTCCAGGTTTCCCCTCAGTGCCTCCAGTCGCTGTGTGGATGTGTGAAAATCCATCAGCAGGTCCTGAATTAATCTGATGAAGGACTGATTGAGCTCCACCAGTGTTACGGGTAACACAGGGGGCTCTAGAAACACTCAAGCAGACACACAGAACACCACTCTTTACTGTGTTAATGATATTGTTCAAGGGTGGGGCATCATATATGAGGTTTAGGAAATACACATGAATTAGAAAATACCAATGGGGAAAAGTTGAAATTTAAATGTTTATTTGTTCAGTGTATCACTGAATGGAAAAAATACTGGATAGTTTACATTTTGTGAACATAGCATCAGTATGTTACAGTGCCACAGGATAATGGATAATTGCTCCAGCAGAGGACTGTAGAACCAAAGGGGATTCAAGTAGTTCTGGAATCCAGTTTCTAGATCTGGATTTTCTAGTCACTGGTTATATTTTCTCAGGTGGCAATATTAACTACAGTGATTACAAATCCAGGACTGAAAACTGGAATTGAAGACCTTTATAGTTTATAGAAGAATTATCAGATCAACCATTTATGAGTATTTCAGAATACAGTATTTTATTCCTAGTGTGTGCTCTGAAATTCAGTCCCACTGTTGTCTGTTGTTCCTACATAAATTGTAACATTTTATATTTATTACACCCATTGATAAATTACCATCTAAATTGATTAAATGAAAAAAAGTACTTAGAATGGACAACAGACTGCTTGTTTTTAACTGAAATTGAAAATTGCTGTGTATGTACACTGAATTATACACACTAGGCTTCAGATGCTAGACCATCATTTGATGAACAACAAAAAGGAAAACAATGGTGGAAAAACATTTTTAATGTGGTCTTAGGCTCCTACTGTACAATACATAAACCTCAATTTTTCCCAAATGAATGACTTCCATACTGTAGTATGGCCAAAAAAAAAAGAAAGGATCTTGTCATTTAGTAGGGGTGCCCAGTTCTGATCCTAATTGTCTGGTGTCCAGCAGTTTGTTGATTTATCTGCTCAAATCTGTTCATTTCCAGATTTGATACATGTGTTTGAGGAGAAGAACTACCAAATTGTGCTGGATCCCAGACCCCCAGGACTGGAATTGGTGACCCCTGCCATATGGTAATGCCATGAAGTAGGAGTGATGCTGTTATATCCACTAACTTTAGTGACTGGAACTAGCACTAGCGTCTACCTCAAACATTTTCGAAACACAAAAAAAAACATCTAAAATTGAGAAAAAGCTGTCGTGTAATTAGGTGTATAAATAAATTCAACAAGAAATCTGAGCGATCTTTTTACAGATCTCTGAAAGCTAAATAAATAGAAGCAACTGGATCACTCCAATTCACACAAACAACTGCCTTTAGTAAGCTTATGGGTAACTGCAAAACGGGAAGCAACACAAACTATTATCTGCTTAAATTTAAGGCAGTTGGACTCGACAGTAATTTTATTTTAAGCAGATAATCATTTGTTTTTACTCCTGGTTTCGCAGTTTCTCCTCTACTAATGGGAACCATCTTGCGCCGCTCTGTGGGGCATTATCCAGTGAGAAAGTGATATCAGTGCATAGCCTCTATTCCAAACAGAAATGTTCTAGATATTTTCAAGGGTGCTTGGCCTCCTGCCTAATGTGTGACATCATGTACAATTGATTTCAATATAAAAGATGGATGACTGCACCACACCATTTGGAAAATTAAGACAACTATGAACTGCCAAAGTAGTTAGACGGACTTGTCATATGACATTTTTGAGAGTCTTGAAAGAGGTACTAGATACAACAAATTGAAATTTTTCAGTTGAATTCTTAAACAGACACACAGATATCATAGATTTCAGCCTCTCTCTTAATGCATTTGTGTCTCTTTAAAGTACTTGAATGCCTGAAGCTCTTCCTGCACTCTGAGCAGTAATACGGTTTTTCTCCGGTGTGAATGCGCTGGTGCAGCTGGAGATTGCCCTGTTGATTAAAACTCATCCCGCACTCTGAGCAGTGGTACGGCCTCTCTCCAGTGTGAATGCGCTGGTGAGTTTGGAGACTGATCTTTTGATTAAAACTCTTCCCACATTCAGAGCACTGATACGGCTTCTCTCCAGTGTGAATGCGCTGGTGGGTTTGGAGATTACTCTGAAGAGTAAAACTGGTCCCACACTCAGAGCAGTAATATGGCTTCTCCCCTGTGTGAATGCGTTGGTGCGCTTTGAGATTACTGTGTTGATTGAATCTCTTCCCACACTCAGAACACCGATATGGCTTCTCGCCTGTGTGTATGCGCTGGTGGAGCTGGAGATTACTCATCTGATTAAAAGTCTTCCCACACTCAGCACAGTGGTAAACTCGCTCGCTGCTTTCAGTTTTCTGCATTCTTCTGAAAGTTGTATTAGTGTGGAGCATAACAGATGATGTTTGTTGGCTACTTGAGCTGCTTATAGACATCGATTGCAAGATTTAATCTCTACTGATTTCAGCAGTTCAGAGTATTCCTCTCGCAAGCATCTGATGTATTTGCAAAGACAAATTGAAACTGCCTATGAAGGTAGAAACTGGAAGCAGAAGACGTCTTACAATGGCATGTTGTTCTTTACTGGAAAAGAATGAGAAAATCATTATTCAACACTCAATGCAAAATGCAATAAATGCTAATTTATTGACATTCAACATTAATTAATTTTGAACAACCCTGTAGGCTACATGATTTCTTAACTTTCTTTGTGAATAAGTTTTGTCTCATAATTAAAACATTGCTAATGCTAACACACTGGACCAAAAAGGTCAATAATGCTGAACATGGAGCAAAACACAAAAACATACGGAAAGAGTCATTTCAAGTGTTGTTTTCTCTTTCTTTTTCATATGTAGTAATACCTCCGAGCCCCCATATGTTATTTGGTAATTTTCTTCAATATAACCATATACAGTGTGCAATAACTGTGGGGATCAGAAACCACTGTGTAATTCACTCTGCATCTGACCACCACCCATTGTTTATGTTTTCTAGTAAGAATAGAATATGGTATAAAGAGATATTCAGTGTAAAATGCTTACTGCTACAAGACCATTAGGAGAGAGCAACTGGCCTTCACCATAATACAGCCAGTGGCAGCCAATATATTATTACCAGTACTAAATATAAATACTGTCCTGTTACACATCACATAATTATCAACTAGGGCTTTTCAGGCTGACCTACCAAAGGAGAGCACCAAGGTCAACAGGAAGACCCCTCACAAAAAAACAAAACATCATGAGGTTTCTCATTCACACTATTTTTTAGGTCCTAGGTGTTTTTCCCACCTTCCAACAATATTATTATTTCAAATGATGGACGGTTATTTCATTTCAAACAATATGTTTCATGACACATTATTGCTAAACTATCTGTCATTTGTACCCACATATATATATATATATACATATCACTGCAATTGAATGTGCATTAAGAATGACTAAAAATGAAGACAAATCAGAGAAAGACATCCCGCACACGAAAACCATGGCAAGCCTGGCCGAACTTGGTAAAGGCTATAAAGATGATCTCACACAGCATGAAACCTCCACTAGATCCAAGTATTACATTTAATGTTTGGTTTCTGTAAGACCTTTCCACCAAAAAGCACACACATAAACAAGTGCTAGCATTAGCATTAGCCTGCTGTGTTACTGTAACTCCTGTGTTGGATTTCGCGTTCTCCTGCTTTCCAAAAGTGTTCATTTTACCAGCTACTTTTCAAATAAGTCTCCAAGGAACTCGAATGTTGGATATCTTACTTCAAAGATTGCAGCTCCAACCTGGCACCTCTTGGAAACACGGAACCACCCTCTGAGAAGATATTGTTTTGACAGTGGGCTTGGAGAACCACCGTTCTAGAAGCAGCGCCACCTCCTGGACGGCCTGGGCTTCACTGCAGCCACGTGATTCCATCCCTTGGTCTTAAACCCTTCTTCAACCTTGTTTTCTTATTTTTCTTTATAGTTGCACACACACAAATGTCTATATTTTTATATTATTTGTATAGTGTATTTTTATACTATACTATTGGTTTTATAACTTTATGGTTTTGCTGCTTTTACATGTGTTCCAATTTCATTTGTCCACTTACATTTATCTACTTTCTGCCATAACAATGTAAATTTACCACTTGCGGGACTACTAAAGGTTTCTCTTAATTAAAACTGTAGATATCATCCATTTCAGGTGTTCTTTGTTTGATCAGTAATGTTTATGACCGCGAGATTTGTGATTGTATTTCTAAAATATTGGTTCTAAATGAAAAAAAAAACTTTGTCTTTAGCCAGTGCTACATCTGTGGTGGACATCGTCCTATAATCGTTCTGTGATAATCATATAAATAGGTTTTTGTAAGTGAACACATTGTGTAATTATACTTTATATATGTAGTGCATTATATGCCAGACCCGTCAGCCCTCCCGTTCAGCCCCTTGTATCTCTCTTTACCTCTCTTTTAACATTTTCTTAAGAATCTCTCATATTGCCATAGAAGTGGCAACTTAAATGTCATGTAAGTGAAATATTAGTAAGTTAAATATTAGTAAGTTAAATATTTTAAGTAATTTTGGATTATATCTACCGCTCCATTTATCAGTAAAGTTTCATACAACATAAAGGGAAGGTATTGTGTTCAAATGATGTAGAAAAATAAAAATCAATAAAATTGGATATTGCAGTTACAGTTACGGCATTTATCAGACGTTCTCATCCAGAGTACATCCAGTGCTTAAGGGTCATTCCGTGGAATCGGTACATTTTGCGTCCCAGAGAAATAATCTGTCATGATATCACTATAATACCAGATAAAGGCATAATTTGAGAACGTAACATTAGTATGTCTTCTATCATCAATACTTCCTAAAAATAAGTAAATTAAATATTATTGCCCATGGTTAAATTTGCATTTATGTTGATAAGGCAGGGATTTTGGCCTGCCCTCACTATGAAAGTTATTTTTCAGCAGGTCTTCTTAATAGTAAATTGTTGGAAAAATGATAAAATTTTCACATTTGTATATTGTTCTAAAAGTACTCTTATTGTTAAGCAATGTTTTTAGCATGAACACGTCATCTCTATAAAAATTAAATCATTTTATCAGTGTCCGCTGATTTCAAGTCAACACTGTTACTGACACACAAAAGCCCCTGTAAAAAATGGCACATTCCAGCAGTGACATAATTTACAGGAAGAGGATTTCCAACATTTAAAATACAAGTAAGTTTCTCTCTTATATAATGTAGAATTCCTGTTACCAATTTTTAACATATCAATTAAAATAATATTTTTTGTATCTTGATATTGACCATACCTATAAGTGATATCCTTTCAAACTGTATGACATCTGCTCTTGTGACCTTGAACATTAGCTAACTAGAGGCAAATTATCTTGAAATCGTCATCTCTGTTACTGTCAGTCCCGTTACTTTTCTAAGATGTCATATCATAAAATATAATACAAAAAATAAAACAAAAAGCTTGAGATGGCACCATAATTTTTTTGTCACTTTAGGAGGTCTTCTTTCCAGAGATATTTAAAATGATGAACGAACGACTCAAACCCGAAGACTCGAGAGATGAACTAATCAATTCTCTTTCCGGCTCAGGCTGCATAGGTTAACATTACTGTTATTTATCAGCTGCACAGCCTCCAAGACTTAACAGGGTAAACAGCGCCCCCAACTGACATAGCCAAGCACAACGTAATAACTAAACACACAATCATTAATATCTAAACCGCTGGTGACAAAAGTGAAATGCCCAAATTGTCCCCAATTAGCCATTTTCCCTCCCCGGTGTCATGTGATGCATTAGTGTTACAAGGTCTCAGGTCAGAATGGGGAGCAGGTGTGTTAAACTTGGTGTTATTGTCCTCACACTCTCTCATACTGGTCACAGGAAGCTCAAAATGGCACCTCATGGCAAATAATTCTCTGAGGATCTGAAAAAAATGAATTGTTGCTCCACAAAAGATGGCCTAGGGCCTAGGCTGTAAGAAGATTGCCAGCGCCCTGACACTGAGCTGCAGCATGGTGGCCAAGACCATACAGTGGTTTAACAGGATAGGTTCCACTCAGAACAGGCCTCGCTATGGTCAACCAAAGAAGTTGAGGGCTGGGGGGGGGCCGTCCTGAGCACAACTGTATGTTGCAGAAATTCCCATAAGTGTGCGGCACTTATAGGTTGTACTGCTTTCACTCTTCTGTCCATTATCTTGCTGCAGGACGACCCGACCAACTGATCACATACCAGAGGATACTGCATGGCGCTACAGAATCATTTCCCACCTCTGGGTAACCTCACCATTTTTAAACCTCTTGCAGTTCAGCACTGTCCCTTGTATCCATTACACGCTATTCACTGGACTTGAACTGTTTGAATTTCAATTTAAAAAATATATACACACACACACACAAACACATTTTAGAACAACAGAACAAGTCAGTTTGGTCCAATGAGTCCTGTTTCACATAAACCTGTGTGTGCGCACTATTTACTTAGATAAGCGATGTCTCTGTGGGAAGGAGATGGACTGGTGGACTTGAGTTTGATGCTCTGAACAATGTTCTGCTTGGAAACATTTCTGAACAATTAAAAAACGTTCTAGACACTTTGACTAACGTGGCTGAGCGGTATCCTGAGGCTACATCTTCTACATATTCCTCCAGGTGCAGGGAAGTACACTACACAAATCCCTCCTGAGACTGGCGGAGGACATTTCCTGACAGAGGAATGAGCAGGTATTTAGACAGCAAGGACAAATTAGATTTGCTCAAGAATGACCTTGATCTTATACTTTACAGAAAAGCTTGTCTGATCATGGGTATGTCCTGATATCAAGGAATCATCTTGAAAATATTTTACATGATCAATGCTGATAATGATGCCAGATCTGAACAGCCTGAATTTCATCAAAATCTCCACCAAAATTTTACATGCTTAAATAAAAATATGAAAAATAAGACTGATACTGAACTATTTATATATATCAATCTGGCACAAAAATGTCACAGGTTTCGATCTCCCTCCTAATGCATTTGTGCTTATTTAAGCTACTCAGGTGGCTGAAATTCCTCCCACACGCTGAGCTGTAAAATGGTGTCTATCCTCTGTAATTGCGCTGGTGTCTCTTGAGATGAGACTGCTGAGTAAAACTATCCCCACAATCTAAGCAAGTGTATGGCCTCTGTACTGTGCGGATGCATTGTTTTTTTTTTTTGAGAGTGCTTAACTCTCTAAAATTCTTCCCACACTCTGAGCAGCAATGCAGTTGCTCTCCAGTGAGAATGTGCTGGTGCAGTTGCAGATTACTCTGCTGATTAAAACACTTCCCACACTGGTAATTGGAGATGTCTCTCTTTTTAAAAACTCTTTCCACATTCAGAAAAGAGTTGATTTATACCGCTGCTTTCAATTTTCTGTGTTTGTCTCTGAGATTGTGGAGAGCACTGCAGTTTCTTCTGGATGCCATATCCTCAGAAAAAGAAAGACAAACTTTCAAACTCATTATAAAACGCAACAAATTTGCTTTGTTCAGTAAGTGCCTTTTTTTGTGTTTTCACATTGACTTAAGGCGTTACATTTAATGTTCATTTAACTTTTTTTGTGTTTTCATATTGACTTAAGGCGTTACATTTAATGAAAATAAGGGATGTGATTTGGACATTAGGACTAGGACAATAAACAATAAAAATGAGCGTTATATTGTCAGTTTGATTATAAGAGACAAAAATAGTTTAAGTCTGTGCAGTTTAAAAACCTTTAACACACCCAAACATGGCCGTGCATAGCTGGCAAAAAATTAGCCCGGGAGTCAGAAAGCATGCTTCACCTCCACTTAATTGGAGCATTAAATGGAATGGAAAACTTGAAACAAAATAGAAACAGAGCAGGAGCTGTCTTCAGCCACATCTGGAGCAGGGTCACTTCCGTGTTAGCTCATATGTTCTTCTGCTTCTCTAAAATGTACGTTTTGCAGATCAAACTCAAGATATATCTTTACTTTCTGTGACAGCTCCTGTTTCTGTTCTGTAACACTGAGTGTGGACAGCTGATCAGATCTCCGTTTCCGAGGTCACAGAGTTGGTTTCACCTCCTTGACTGCAGGAGCTTCACACCAAAACTACACATCCCACCTCTATTGGGACAAATGCTTCTCATTACATTACAATCATTTGGCAGACATTTTTATCCAATGAAACACTCAAGTTTCAGGACAGTGTGAGAACCAGAGGAGAGTTTCAGGACAGTGTGAGAACCAGAGGAGAGTTTCAGGACAGTGGGGGAACCAGGGGAGAGTTTCAGGACAGTGGGGGAACCAGAGGAGAGTTTCAGGACAGTGGGAGAACCAGAGGAGAGTTTCAGGACAG
>JBBPCX010070150.1:0-10831 GCA_037974365.1 Hydrocynus forskahlii | reverse complement strand
CAGGTGTGCCTCCTGCTCGGTTGGAACGAAAACCTGCACCCACAGCGGCCCTTTCTGGACAGGTTTGGGCACCCCTGGTCTATATGAAGAGTGCTGGAGGATGTTAGTAATCCATAGAGCAGAAAACAACTGGTTTAGTGTTGGAACGTGAAATGAAGAAAGGTGGTTTTGCATCTTGTCTTCTTATTTTCCACAATAGCCTCTGAATCAGTGGATTACACCAGTAACTCCTGTCTGTGTGAAGCTTCAACCACCTCAACAGGAACCGGTAACAGTGTTCACCTATAATCTGTTTTTGTCCACCATGAATACAGAGGAAACTAACATGAGATCAATCTTTTAACTCTGGACTGGATTGTGTCATTTAGTCCATCGAGGTGAGGCCCTCAACACGCCTTTACTGCAGCTTTCGGCCAAGAATGCATCATTAACGGCAAGTCATCATTACGCCAAAACCTTTAGATTTACATTTTGTGACAAAAAAATAATTCTACCTCACTAAATGTTCAAACTTTTAGGGTGTGATCAACCTCATAAACAGCAAAGCAGTTTTTACCAACCTTCTCCAAAAGTATCAAACTCACTATATGAATTACAGTGAAGACACAATTTAATTTAAAAAGCTTTTATTTTTGCCTCAGAACATCATTTTGAAGGAATGTGAGATTACATAAAGACATTTCAGTCAATCAGATTAGAGATTGCAGGTTCAGTCAATTTACACAGCAACAGTTTTACACTCAAGGTTTTCATAGACTGGTTTTGTATTTGTGTTATGGATTTATATTAGACAAATCATCATGGTGTGAATAAAACCTCACACCTCTAGTATTGATTTTTCAGAATTTGAAAACGCCAAATGTGGCACTACATTTTTACGCCTTTAAAAGCATTTTGAACTATTATATCTTAGAAGTGTACCATTTTTTTATCATGCAGAACATTTGAAATAATGAATTATACCCTGCAAAAAATACATAACTGATATACTTAATTTGCCACTAACTTGTCTTCAAGCTAATATGGACTTAATGTTTCCTATGAGAGTTCCACACCATCTCTAATTTAAAATACACATGTTTCCAAAAATGAACTTACATGCCTTTAAGATTTCAACCCACTGTGAATAAACTACTCTCACATCAGTATGATTCTAATCAAATATGTCACATATTAATAAATGTGACATCAGCTACATTTTCTATGCATATTTTTAATGAGTTCGTCTATTTCTTCTTAACACCTAATATGACTTAAAAGACATTGGATGCTTAGAGCAGAACAAACTATCTTAAATATCTCAACAAAATATATTGTGAAGGGGATGCTGGAAGATGTCCCACTACTTTTGGCCAGTTTTACCACTCATGCTGTCTTAACTAGGTAACTCTAGTATCAGTTTAAATCCACGGACTGTTTTTCGTAGATTGGTTTTGTATTTGCATTAAGGACGAGGGATGTATTTTTAAATTAGTTTAAATCCATACATCAATTATTTCTGTGTGGATACAAGAGCCCAAATAATAGCTCCCTGTTAACATCACAATTGCAAAGGATGTGCCTCAGTTTACCTTTATATACATGCAGGCTTAATGAAGCACATCCTGATACATGAAGGACTTACAGTAATCATCCAATAAGAAATACCCTCATATGCATATAATTTAATATGTGTAAGTGGGAGCCAATAACAGGAAATCAGAATCAGAAAACTTTCTTTATCCCGGCGGAAATTGTTTGAAAACACGTCGTTGGTTGTCCTCCATGAAAAAAATCCACCTACTAGTGGAATATAATTTCACATGATAGCAGAGCACTGAGATCTTAGAGCAATCTGCCCGCTTGCTTCCCAAGAATGTGTTTATTTGTGCTCAGTGATTACTGAAGATCTAACTGACCTATGCTGATCTACGCTATATGGACAAAAGTACTGGGACACACCTGTTTTCCAGGGTTTGGGCTAGAAAATAGGTCATAGAAAACGAGTGAGAGAGTTAGCTAGAGCTGAGTACAAAGGTTCCTGTGTGCACAATTATTATTTTCATAAATGACGTTTTTATTGTTTTTACTAATTTAACAGGTGGTGATTGTTTAATCATTGCTTTATTGCCATAACTAAATGACAGGTGGGATCCCCATTATGGTGGTCCCTCGTATGGTGTGGTGATGGCTGTATGTATGAACTACTTAAGTTCAAGCATTCACATTCTTTTTTATCCATCTCTTTGTGCAGCGCACCTTTGTTTTTTTGTATCTTGTGTGTCTGTGTATCTTGCCTTCATGTATTTACATTGATTATATTTGCCTACTAGTTTGATTTTTAATCCGTTTTCAAAACTAAGACAAGAAAAGAGGAAAATAGACCATGATTTTAAAGAAAACACATTTTAAAGTTGATCCGTATTTTACCAAAACCGCCACCATATGTTACCTGTACCTGTTACACTGATAATCAAATTAGTGTAGCTAATTGTAGCTGCAAATCAAGCATTTTTTTAGTTTTGCCAGCGATAGTGAATAATGAAAGCACTGGTGAAATTTGCATCCCCTAATCTTATAGATTTGACCATCGGGTCGGTCCCTTTCGATTATATTTTTTAAAATCATAGGAATTTCAAAACAACCTCATTCTGTGTCTCCCTATTGGTTTAAGTCTGTCCAGGGCTTCACTTAGTTTACATTTTTGACTTCTGAAAGGTTCTTTTTCATTCCTTTACAATGACATTGTCAGAGTATCACAGTGTGAATAAAAGATTCACTTTTAATAAAAGCCCTGCTTTACGAAGAAGAAGCCAAGAGCATCGATGTCTAATCCACTTCTCACCTTAACCCCACAACATACACCTGAACCCACATTAACAGGCACAGCCTGGCCCAGGTTTGGGATTTTAGCGCTGAACGACTCAACCTGCCCAGATTTCCTCACAACCTCAAATGCAATGCCTCCTAGACGATTTCCAGCACTGTTTGGCCACAGTGTCAGTGAACGAAAACGATCCCCATCTTGAAACGTGAAGTCCTGGTACGGAGTGCCTTTCACGACGGCAAAGTCCTTCTGTTGATTATCGCTGAGGGTCACGGTCATAAAATCCACCTTCAGAAGAGAATAATTTCTCATTACTTTCACATCAGAGAGAAAGGGAGAGAGAGAAGAGAGATAGCAAGAGAGAAGAGAGAAAGAGAGTAGAGACAGAAAAAGGACTGAAGAGACACTGAGAGAGTGTACGTAATTGAACCAAGCAAGTGCAGTTTCTGTAGTTGGATTTGCAACTTAAGAAAGCAACCAAAGTTCTCACTGACCGTATTTTGGCCCAGCGTAAGCCTGATCATCCGCAACGTCCCACCAAGGTTTCGAAAAATGGTCTCAACTCCTCCAGTTCCACCCACCAGAATGCAAGGAATTAAGTCTGTCAAAGATTATGATGGTTTTTTAGTGATATTAGGACCTGGAATTTTCAGATGAAACCAAAATTGACATTTTTACATATTTCAGATTAAACCAAAAGATTTGATCAAAATGAGATTAAATAAGAGCTCAGAGAAACGTTCCTGCTTCTTCCTGAGCACACTGATTAGATTGTACAAACAGTAGCAAGCACAAAACCAGGGGTCACTAATCTCAAGCGCAAAGAGCCAGTGTGGCTGCCTGGATTTCATTAAAATCAAGCAGAGGCTCACCTGATTCCACATGTTTAACCAGTTGGTCTCAAACATCTGATTAGATTAAAACATGTAGCCAGATTAGTGACCCCAGAGTTAAAAAATGATGTGTACTATTGATGCCTAGAATGGTTGGAAACAGTATACTCACCGTCATCAGTTGTCACAGGGGGATATGACACGCCAGGTGGTACAACTGTACAACTGACTTGGACCACTGCACGAACAGAATCGCTGGCTTCACTCACTCCCACCACACCAACAGCTCTGTACCGGACCAAGTACTGGTTCCCAGGCTGCATTCCAGTCAGTGTCAATGGTTTCTGTAGACTTGTAGTGTCTGTAGACTCCCAGTTTTCTGCCTGGCATACTTCGCCTGGTTTTACCTTCATGTACTCCACTCTGAACTGCACTGTTTCTCCAGTTGGGGATTTCTGGAGCCTCAGGATTACCGACCCATCCACTGTTGGTGAAGGGGGCTTGGAGACAGGCTGGAACTTTGGATCTGTCAGTTTGCCTTTTTCGTACAGCTGGATGGAGGTGCAGGGATTGCTGGGGTCAGGGATGGAAGCAATGATGAACCGGATTTTCGTCTGTGTTTTGTTAGCCTTCGAAAAACTTGCGAAGAAAGAGAGGTTCTGCCTCATGTTCTTGGAAATGTCCACGGAAGTGAACCACGGTTGCGTAGCTTGGGGAGAGTAGACCTTTGGGTTTGGTTGCTCTAGTTTTACACACGCTTCAGAATTCACAAAGTCTTTCAGCGCATCCAGGTATGGGTCTTTGTACTTCAGCGACGTGAAAGACAAACATACCACTACATCTACTGCAGGATCAAGGAGGATGGATTTGAGCTGGCCTGCAGATGGAACAATTCTGATGTCCTGCAGTCCGTTGATATAGGACTTCAGCACATCTGATTCAGTTGTAAAGTCATCTAACCACTGGTTCAAGTTGCTTGGAGCAAAGGGTGACTTGTAATGGGCACTTACAATGTTAGCCAACACCAGCTCCTCCTGTGCTCCGCTGCGGATAGCTGGTAAGACCCTGAAGAGTGCCTTCTGGAGTGCAGTCTTGTAATCACTGTATGTTTCCTGAAACACTTGCAGCCTGTTTTTCAGGTCGAGGAAGTCCTGAACACTTCTCTCTTGAAATAAGTCATTGCACCTCCTCTCTACTTTCAATAGTTCCTCCAGCATACGTTCTGCTCTTGAGACCAGGCCCTCACTGATTTGTCTCACCAGTATGGCTGCCTTTTCATTCAAGAGCTTGAGGGGATACAGCCATACCCTTACTGGTACCGCATCATGCTCTTTGTCTCTCAGCAGATAAGGTAACTTCTTAAATACCTGCAGGGCCTCCATGTATGTGGCTGGGTTTTCTTGTAGTGCATAGTCACCATGAAATGTGACACTGACTTTCTCAGTCAGGTTCTTCTCATTCTCGTTCATTTTTTGGACTTTTTCACTGTCATTGCAGTAGCATGGGATCTTCTTGACCACCGCCTGAAGATCACGTTTAACTTGCTGTTTCTCTTCATGATTTGTGGCTCTATGATCAAACACCATAAAGGCCTGAGCTCCGTACAGCACGCCTGTGACCACATGAGTCGCTGTTTGTTGGTCAAACACTTGTGGATACATGATCTTACCAAGTTCAGCCATGGTGAGTTGTTCAAACCTTGTGGTCTGACTGTAGTGCATGATAACCCGAGACTGGTGTGATGAAGATTTGGCATCACGCAAGTACTTGGCAGATCCCCCGACTGCCACCAGTCCCCCCAGAAAACTGGCTTTAAGGGGAAAACTCACATCCATGAGGTTAGTCTTGTCACTGAGAGAGTCAGTAGTACAGAACTGCAGAACTGTTTTAGGCTGCTGGTGTACGTCTAGATCATCTTGTAATGCTTTTTTATCCCACAAAGTGACACCTAAAATGAGAGGTGAAGTGATAGATGTATAGATGTATCACAAACAGTACTGCTGCTGCTGATTACTTAGTAATAAGTTCATCTATATATTTGTTTGTTATGATCATAGAAGAATGACATTTACAATGTCTTTGGCAGTTCATCCAGAACAACAAATATAACATTTTGCTTAAACAAGTGTTTCATAGCAGGATCTTGAATTAGAGGTCTATGCCATATGCTATAATATCTTGGCTTATAAAAATTAAATAAGGTACCAAATTTGTTGCCTAGCTGACATACAGGAATTTATGAATCATAGGCTATATAATGTGGGCACAACTCCGGCTGTGAATTAAATATGTCTTTTATATAAGGGTAGATTTGGCTAACCAGTCTTCCACAAAAAAATACAACCAACAATGTTTCTAACTATGCTACAGACCTGAATTAAAAAATATCTAAACAGTCTCAATAGAAACATTTCACAGTCAAAATGAGAGAAATATAGGGAAACATTGAAATTTGTGGCGCTGCTCTGCGTTATTCCAACCTCAGGCAGTGCTCATTGCACTCATTATGCTTCCATTCTGCCGGCGTCCCAGAGAGTCCCGCGCAACGCAAACATCCGCAGGTTAGGTCGCCTACCACATATGTTGTTCCCCACATAAAAACAAACTGTAAAATGTATTCAAGGCAAATGTATACTTTGTGGGAGTCCAGAGAACAATGTCTTTGTCCCGTTCACGCAAACACATCTCTCTATTCCCGCAAAAAACTCTAGACCCGCGCCGCATGCTTTTGCACCACATCCCCCGGGTCCCGCGGGCATCCGACCCGGCTGCAGACCTCTAAGAGAGAGAGAGATAAGAAGAAAAAGAGAAAGAAAAGGAGGGCAGAGAAAGAAAAAGATGGGAAAAAGAATAAGGGGAAAAGCAGAGAGATGCAAGACAGAGACAGAATAAAATAATCAGCACATGCATCAGGAGCTTTACTTCAGGCTTGTGAAGCAGTGAAATGCAGGGCAGCTCATCTGGAGCCTCACAGATCCACAAGTCATTTCTGTCTGTTCAAACTGATTCCATAAAGCAATCAGGTTTCCCTACAATGGGTTTTTTTGTAATGTTCAGTGGCTTACATGAACACCAACAATACGTTCATTATCAAATTTCTGCAGTCATCTGATTAATGAAGTGCTCAGGAAGACAGGACATTAATCTTATGGTGGCCTAGTGGGTAGCATACTTGCCTCTAGACCAAGAGGTCATGGGTTTGAAGCCTGCCACTGGGTTCCTGAGCAAGACCCTTTAATGTGTATATGCATCACCATCACATAAAACTTACATCCATTTGTACATGATCGATTCGTTTAATTATGCATCAGGTGGAATTTTTCAGATTGCCAATGCCCATCTATCAAAAACCCTGCGCCAAAACCAAATGCCAGTGTACACATCTGCCAGTGTAGCATGGACTTGCTCTGTAGGGATGGCATGAGCATCTGTGAAGAGTCAAACATTAAAACAGGCAGATTACATGAATAGTATTACACTAACATTCGGTCAGGAGAAGAAGAAAACATGTTCTGGTGTTAAATTCTCTCGATTGGACTATGATGAAAATGCATTCTGATCTCAGGGAACCAAACCACGTCAAACAAGCTGGGTGTGAACATGCCCTCAGTGTCTCAACTGTAACATAATTCCATAGTGATTTCAAGGACACTGTCGTTACTCTACAAGACCCTCTTATTACATAGAGAACAGTGCAGGCCACTACATCAGATGACCATATCCAGACATGCATTAATGAAGGTAAAACTGGCCTAATATTCAACAGTTAACTTGCCTAATGTTAAAAATAATGCTAAGTTAAACATAGTTAAAAGTATATTCCACTTCCATATTCCTGTTGTTAAATAACTGAAGTCCTTGTGGTTTGATGTGAAATTGTTCATTGTGGAGAAACTTACTAGCTCTATTTTCTTTACAGCGGTGGTGAACGGAACCTGAGAGCAATACTAGAACTCCAGCAGCGTGGATCGTTCATAAATGGTTGTCGCACAGCAAAACGACTCCTTTCATGGAACTTCCGCCGTTTTCTTGTGAATCACAAGACTTCAGACGTCATCCTAAGCCTTGTCTGGAATGCCTGTGTCCCGTAGAAGTTATATAAATTTTTTAAAAATATGTCAAAAATACCACTAGTGGCGATTTAAAGATGGCGTCGCACACATGCGCAACTAAACAAGAAAAAAACAAATTTTCTTTAATTTTACGTGATTTAAATAAAACAATACTATGTGAAGCTGGGGGGACTTTGAGTCTGTGTGCAGAAGGAGGGGGAGATACGTGGAGAAGCAGGAGTCTCTGAGGTCACAGGAGTGGAGCAGAGCGCACAAGCTGCTTTAGCACTCTTTTTACTCCTAAAATCAAATATAACACAACAAAAATGAGTCTAAAACCCAGAATGAGCATTTGTCAGGTGTTGGAGCTCTTTTTCCCACTGGAAGATGAAGAAAAAGGGGGTGGGGACACAGTGGTGGGGGTCAGGAGTTGAACCAGGGAGTGTGTTAGCATGTTATTTAGCCCTTAGCTTGGACTATCTTTGTCCCATTTGATCCCGTTGATGTACAGAATCATACACATATCGTCAGAATCAGACGACCTACAACTAAATAGGAGGTATATTAATATTACTGTATATGAAAGTATTTTTGTGAAATTGCATGCACAAAAGCAAAAATAAAAAATTGCAAAAACACACACTCCCTAAAATTAATATTTTGTGCCCTATAATCCACACACTGTTTATATGACGTCGCACCTCTCACATGGATCTTCAAATGAACTGTTCCCTTCCCCTAGAGGGGAAGGGAACAGTTCATTTGAACAGTTCAGAGAATTTAACATCAATCCATTTTGAAAGGCTTAGTTTATATCTTTATTATTTCATTATGAAAAAGTTTTGAAAAATCAGTGAATTCACCATTAACGGCGTTAACTAAGAAAACCCTGTGTACTACGTTGCCTTATAATTTAAAGTAATTATGACTTCAGTCATCCAGTAACTTTATGCAATTAGACTGAACTAATCTGATAATTTTTTTCAAGCATCTTGAGCTATTTCTCAAGTGTACAGCACACATTATGAACAGTATCACCTTCAGTGGAAATATGTCAATAGCAATACATGGTTTGAAATCTGGGTTTTTTACTGCTAATTAATAAAATGGTGGAGCCCATCTGTAACATCAGTTGTGAAAGAAGGTGGCATAAATCCAGGATGATCACAGAAGTTTAGGTTCTGCAAAACTTCCTAAAGCTTAAATTACTGCAAAACAGAGAAGCCGTAAAGTACAGAATCAGCGGATTCTGATTTTAATACATCTGTTTAATTGGCATAAAACAGATATTTGCTAATCCTATGGGTAGATTAAACTTCAACACAAAGGAGCACTGACAAGCACTAACAAGTACATAAAATGGGTTGGCTTTTCTCCTAAGCCACCACAAACACTGGCACAAACATTTATTTGCACGACAAATGTTCTTTGAATATTTGAAAAATATTCTCCAGATTTTTGATACGCAGTGCATGAAACAAGGAGCACATCCAAGTCTGTTAACTGATTAGCTGACAGTTATCAGTCTTGTCCATCAGCAGTGGTAAATGCTCTGAGAGGAAGCCAAGGCACTAAGCATGATCCACCCCATTTCCCTTGCTCTCAGATCCTTCTGGCTACATGAAAAAAGGGTCACGTCCAGGGTTGTTTCTCAAGAAACCTTCACTAAAAGGCATGCAATTTCATGCAGGGTGTGATCTATGAATGTGCCTAGAATACATTCCACACGACAATGCAAACTGCACCCTGTTTAATTTTGGCTGGACAATTTCAGACTGTAAAAGAAAGGGCCAAAAATCACAAAGTCAGCAAAACTGCAGTGATCTGTAAGAACCAGCACATTAGATCTGTTGAAATATTTATTACCAACTGCCTCAATGCATTGCATCATCCAGCCAGTGAATTGCATCATTCAGTCTGGGTACCAGCTCTGATAAAGTCTATGTACTGCACCCGTTCGTCAGCTGAGATACACCAGTGCTTTCCTATTACAGTGCTATCAGGTTTTATCTGTGTAGTGCCGTTCTAATGCAACTTTTCCAAAAATGCCAGTTCACTGCCAGAGTTAGTATATTGCATAATTTCAACACTTCAATGCATAGTAAAAATGTATAAAGAAAGCCTTTTCCTATGAGGTTTTCTTCCGATAATCTTCCATGCCCCTTTACACTTGGCATAAAAGGAGTAGTAATAGCAGTAGTAGTCGTAGTAATAATAATAATAATAATAATAATAATAAACATTAATAACATTTTCCACCTCCCCACCTATCATCGACCAAAAATGCTACGCTTGCTCAGAGATCATCAACCAGTCACTAAGTATTTCAGGGAGAAGTATTAGAGCTGGAAAAGTTTTAAACTGGGCAACCGAGGGCTCCTAAAGGACAAGAGTGGACAATTTCTGTCCTACCACATTTACAGGCAGAATCCAACATTCTAAATCTAAACTGGCTACAAAACACAGATCTGAATGTGTTTCAATCTCATTCTTGTGCAAGAAACCTACTTCAGACAATCAAATGCTTTGAACCATGCAAACATGGGGTTGGGCACACTGCATCAAAGATAGCTTTTATGAAGTAAAGTAAAGTGGCCCCAAGCACAGGCACCGGCTGCACTCTGGATATTGCAGCTAGCGTCTGTATAGCCACATCTAAGCCTGGCCACGATGTTCTTTTACTTCCAGTGTGCTTTCGCCTGGTCAGCTGTCAAGACAGACCAGCAGGTGGACGGTTCTCTCACAGAACTAGCTTGCTTGAATAAACATGTAAATGATGCACCATGTTTTCATTCCAATAGAGGAAATAAAGCAGCACACACTCTGATTTATCATGGCTATTAGCAGACCCTGTTTAAAGACGTTAGTCCTCTATAGGCCCCTTGAGCACTGAGGTTTTAACTGCCACGGAAATGTAAAAATGCATATTGAGTTTGTATAGGAGGACCATGCATTTGTAGTACATTGGCAGGGTGTTGTCATGTACATCCACATACTTGGAGTGAGTCTATTTCTGGCCTTATTTTGGCTAAGCCAGCGTTTTTCAACGGGGGCGGTCCCGCTCCCCTGGGGGCGTTTGAAAACCATCGGGGGGCGTTGAGAATGAGACAGCTGAGAGGGGGGGGCTCAGACGCAAATGG
>JBBPCX010070149.1:0-10832 GCA_037974365.1 Hydrocynus forskahlii | reverse complement strand
TATGAAGGCCACAGACTGAAGGTCTAGCATAACATAAGGCCAAAATCTGGTCTTTTGAAAATTTTTTGCAGTTTTCTACACAAGCCTGTGGTTAATTGTGTTTGTGATGAGAAGAAGTGCCATCTGCTGGCCACTTGAGAACAGACCACCTTGTGTTTCCTCACTTAACTTCGTGCCTCCTGCTCTGTTTTAGAGTAAATTGAAGTGAATTCCCAATACCACACACTCATTCATCATTCATTATAATCTCAGATCAGGGAGCACCAACACATGCCTGGTCACACACCTGCTGCTCCATGTGATGCGTTTCCATGGGGATTTATGGCCTAATGACATGCACCACTCAGGACTTTGGACCATGAGAAGTAAATCTGGACTCTGAAAATAGCTCCTACAGCTATGATATAACATAAATAATGTTATTATTTATTCTAAATAAATTAGAGAATATGACTTGTGCCATTTTTTCAAATCGGGGAGATGAAAATAGTCTCAATCCGACTTGGTCAATGGTTTTATGGTATGTCCAGCTGGAAAAGTCATCAAAGCAACATTAGTTAAACTGTCACAATAATGTTACATCTTCATTTACATCGGCTGCTCATGTGTGGAAGCGAAGTGCTGACGGAGAGGTATCTTTTTGATATCAACCACACGTCATTGTGCTTTATGATATTTCTGAATTGCATTATAAATATCCTAACAACTACAGTTGCTCTTAGACCAAGGTCCAATGATTTTATTGCATGCTGGGGTTGAGGTGGGGGGATGTCTTTTAAGCACAGATCTGGGACCAGCTTTCTCATCCTTTAGGTCTTGCTTTGTTTATTACAAGAGGACCACTCAGCTGATCTCAGTCCAAAAGAGCCATAACCACTCTTTATCGGCCCTGTTCTCTTGCTAATCTCCACCCAGCCCAGTACAGTAATTCACTCCTGTGAATGCTGGGAACTGCACTCGTTTACCATCCTGGCCATCTGAAGAAAGAGTCCTGAGTATTTCTGCACTGAAAAAGAGTCCAGGGTATCTGGAGCCACCTGAGACAGAGTGTAACAATGCCATCCACAAAGAAGGTGATGTACTTTCTGTCCAGTGCGATCTTATGCGCAGCTGGTGTGGCTATACTGGGCTATGGGATGTCCACACACTGGACCCAGTCCTTCATGGCCTGCGGGCCTAAGGGAGAGACCCTGTTAAATGGCTCTTCCACAATCCTGATCGGGCTGTTCAATGGGAGTGAGAACAAGGTGGGGTGTCCCCGGTTTAGCACCGAAGAAGTAGTCACAGGTAAGGTACTGACTTCTTTCTGTTCTTTATTTCTTTCTATCTTTCTTTCTGTCTGTCTGTCTGTCTGTCCATTGGTCTCCCTCTCTCTCTCTCTCTCATATATATATATATCTTTTGAGTGCAATTTTCTGAGGCAACATGTGCAATCTTTGGGGTGGAATATTATTATTTTTTTGTTGTTATTGTTGTTGCTATTATTATTACTGGGTGAAAGTTATAATGTGTAGCTCTTGTGGTGTATTTATATACACATATATATTTTTCAATACACACATCCATATTTATATTTCCAGATTGCTTGTATAGTGTACTTTTTATACTGTACTGTTGGTATAGTTTTTATTCTATAGGTTTTAATTTTTGCTGCTCTTAACTTGTACTGTCCACTTTCTGCCATGGCAAAGCAAATTTCCCACTTGTGGGACTAATAAAGGATTATCTTATCTTATCTTATCTTATATTACTAATTACTAGGGTTATTAATAGCTATTTTCACTCTTTTAGTGTTTAAAAAGCTGGAGGAGATAGGTGTTCCTGCGATTGCTCTTCATGGCCTGGTGGTTTGTCTCCTGGTGTTGGCTCTGGTGGGTTCCGTGGGCAGTATCCTGATCACTCTCTACAACACTGTCAGTAACCCTTATGAAACCTATATGGGACCCATCGGACTGTTTGCCTGCAGCGGATTAAGCGGTGAGACATCTGACACAGACCCATCTACAATGAGACGTAAAATACACAGAAAAGAAATTATTTAGTATTTTAATACCTTTTTCCATTATAAATATAGGAAAAATGTAGTCATAATAATATAGTAATAGTAACATAGTTGTATAGTAGTAGTACAGTAGTACTGCCTTCACATTCATGTAATAACAGATTTACCTGAGTCTATTCATCTTTAATTTAAATCTATTCATTCTTATCGTCTTATCTGAATCCATTCAGCATGCTATATAATAACTAAATGCTCATAAACTAAATTCCCATAAAGCCCAAGTCCAGTGCAGAAGCATGTACAAATATATAGCAACATTTTCAGATAGCAGTGATTCCCATAAAATGTCTAATACAGCAGTGTCTGTGCAATATTTCCTGAGTAAAACTATCCATAAACTGTATGAATATGTAGTGCAATGTTTGGGACATACTGTAAATGAAGTGTATGTCCCAAACATAGCATGTACAAATATATAGCAACATTTTCAGATAGCAGTGATTCCCATAAAATGTCTAATACAGCAGTGTGTGTGCAATATTTTCTGAGTAAAACTATCCATAAACTGTATGAATATGTAATGCAATGTTTGGGACATACTGTAAATGAAGTGTATGTCCAATAAAAAGGTGCACTGTCTGAAAAAAGATTCTAAACTATATCTTTTGGTATAGACAGCAGGGAACAACATTTTAGCAGGGAACAACATTTAACTATATTTTTAGTAATTATGGTGAGGAGCAATGAGGATGCAGTTACCTTTTGTTTTCTCATTATTTAATGTACTTCTATGGTATATATCCACTTCAGATTTACACATGATGTCGTTTGACTTCACACTTGTAATTATGAACAAAAGTTTGTATTCATAAGCAATAACAAAGACATGATTTAAAAGAAAGAACGATGGCGCAAATGATGTGTGTGAAATATGAAGGTGGGAGCATCATTTAATGGGGATTTTTTTCAGCAAACATAGTGGAGAATTACATGTGACTGAAGGAACCATGAATGGAATGAGATATCTTAGATGTACCAGGAGATATAATCAGGCAAGAAATGTGATAAGACAGATGTTTCAATGACCTCATAAATACTGCCAAAACAGACTCAAGACTAGTTTCTAAAAATGTGAAAGTCCTTGTGTCTCTTCACTCAAAGATCATTGACAATTTAAAAAATCAACAATTTTAAAATTGAAGGACCCTAGAAACCTTAAGGGATGGGGCAAACATTGAACCACAATATTGCATTGATGTTCGTAGCTGCAATTGCCAACAATGGCGCTATAACAAGTACTAATGTTTTTAAGCTGTAGTGTCTGGACATCGTTTCAGAGCAAACAAATATTGTTTAAATGAATACAAGTATACATGTAAATATGAAGTTATTAAGAGGTGTGAATTTGGCAGGAAAAGTATTTTAGATATCAAAAAACACACGTGTCTTGTCTTTACTCCAGCTTGTTTTATTTTTCAATTTCTTTTTCTTGAAAAAAGAGACTGCAACGTACCTTTATTGTACTATGGTTCACAGTTTTGACATTCAGGACCCCATTATACCTTTCAGGGCATATTTCCATCGTTGATTCCTTGGGGATAAAAGTTTACCGGTACCCTTTTTCTGACAGTCTATATAAATACATAGTACAAGTAAAAGTTTTCATAAACTCACAGTCAATACAAAAATGTGTGTACAGTTCTAATAACAGTCATTTGCATTCAGCATCTAATTTAAAAGTGTGGGTACACCGTGCAGAACTCAGGTAATATTGTCCATAATGTCTACTGTCTGAATTGGTGTAATATTTAGGTAGTAAAACTTCTATAAAACCCACATCTGACAGAAAAAACATTCTTCGGATATTACTGACATGCATTTTTAATTATTTTGATTTTTCATTGTAGCATCGTCGGCGTTCCTGGCTCTAGTTCTGTATTTGATTAACGTGTTTGTGGTAAAGGTGGGACAGAAGATAGCTGAGCTGGACAAATCTGCAACCCTGAAGGATGAAGTGGTGCAACTCCTGCTCGGGTTTTACCTTTTACTGCCCTATATTGGGGTCAACCTGTTCGCCATCTTGCTGGTGTATCTGTACACACATCAGGCCTACACACAGCGCAGAGAGCAGGAAAAACCCACCGAGGATGCTCCTAAAGATATCATGATGTTCTAACAGCTCGGGGTTTTATCCGAAAAGACTGTGGCGACGATAACCGAGGAGCTCCACTCCTGCCAGAAAGCTCTGATGTGTGTTGATAATTAGCAGAGACATCTGGGGGGCCACCTGTGCCTGGGATGCACTTACTGTAAGGCCTTTATGCCTCGAAACACTTGGGATTAAAAAGATTTTACTATGGCTTTGTTATTGTGCCAGAGAAACAGTGAGGGCTCAGAGTATATTATGTAAAAACTGACTGGTCTTTTATGTATTTTGATAGTGTTTTGTGCTCTGAGCATTTACTGCAGCATTGCTGCAAATCCCAAAGCAGTAAAGATCATAAGCTGTACTAGCTGTAGCTTTTGTTTCAACAAACACAAAATCTTTTTATTATTTAGGAAACATAATGTAAGAAAAGGTATTATAGCCATTCAGTTTTACAGGCTGCATTCTCTAGGACAAATTATTCCTTTATATTTAGTTATTAGTGAAGAACTTCTGATCTGCCTTCATCAAAACTGTACATATTCATTTTTAAATACAGTTTTCTCATGTAAATACTGTCATGATTATTTATATGCCATTATTTTTACACATGGGCACTGTAATGCTGATCTATAGTAGAATACAATGTTTGGTCATGTGGTCTTTGGTCTTCTAGTTTTTTCATAACTGATCAACTCCTTCTTCTCTTCCATATTATTCCTGAACTTGAGCCTGGACTGAGGTACAAAGGTAACTGTCAAGTTATGCCAAGATGGAGGGAGCCTGAATGAAAAGAATTGGGATTCCATGCTGGAGTTTCCACCATAATTGTGTTATGGATTGCTCTGACAGTTTGAACTTTAGTCTGTCACTAGATGGCAGAAGTGTATTCTCTAAACAACAGCTTGAGTTGTCTGCACCAGAGGTCCCCAACCACCAGGCCATGGACCGGTATCGGTCCGTGAGTCACTTAGTACAGGCCGCACAGAAAGACAAAATAAAATATTTTATTGATTATGAGAGTCTAAAAGATCTTTTATTTTGAAAAAAAAAACCTCGTCTCGCTTGTGTGATATGGTACATCAAAATTTAGCCCACAAGCTAGCAAAAATGAGTAAAAAACAAACGCACTATACAGGTCTGTGAAAACACTGTTTTACATGAAATGGGTCCGTTACACAAAAAAGGATGGGGGCCGCTGGTCTACAACACTGGTTCCCAACACTGGTCCTGGAAGCCCCACTGAACTCCACATTTGTGTGTTTTCACTGCTCTTACTCACTTTAACCCAAGAAAAGTCTTGTTAAGTAGCTGATTAGTTGGATTAGTTAAGTAGCTGATTAGGTTGTAGTGTACCTATGTAAATCAGCAGGGACTTTTTTAGGCCTTTTCATTTCAATAAAACCTCATATGACTTGCAGCTGAAAGACAGAAGGTTAAGGAGGTGTTCTCAGGTATTTGCCAGTGTGTCAGTTGAAAAGAATGAAGTGTTAATCGACTGCCGAGATAAGAGCAGGCAAGGCCTTCAGCGGCGACTGTGCGTGACGTCTCATACAGATCAAACCACAGTAGGCAACAGAGGGAGCTCAACTGGAGGAGCGAACACTCAGATGTTCCTTTCTGAAGAATGATATGAAAAAGTCGGAACAAACACGTCGCCATACAGGCATGGTTATTACTTTCAAGCCTTTTCTTCACAGGTGCTGAAGCACAGCTAAGCTTCAAAGTCCCTGTCCTCCAGAGAATAGCGTGCTCCTCACACACACACACTCTCACACACACACACACACACACACTCTGCTCACCTCTGTCTGAAAACTCTCACATTCTCTCTGTATCAGTCACTCTCTCATGCACACACACATACACACATTGTAACATTTCTTTGAACAAGTTAACAAAAGTCAAAATTTGGAAATAAAGTAATTTTGTAGTAATTAAGTATGGATATAAAGTAAATGTATTAAACAAATGTCAGATATTTGACAGTTGCATAATTATAGTTATAATTATATAGGTTATAATAATATAGATTATAATTATAACAATTATTTCCATATTTCCAATCTATAATTTTTGCACATTCCAATCAGATATTATCGCTGATCATTTTGAATTCGTCCTGTAGACTTAAGTTAGATAATGAGTTAACCGCTCATGTTGCATTCTCATTGCACAGTTCATAAAAATGTTGTAACACTTACTGCACATTAAAGTAGTTTCAGTACAAGTCTTTACTACACTCTCATAAAAAAACTGCCTCTGAGGGTTGCAATGAGATATGCAAGAACCTTTTACAGGTATAAAGAACCAGCACATCTACAGTAATGTATTTTTTTATTATTATTATTTACTGTACTGTATTTACTGTACTTACAAGACCTTTTACATCAGGTGGAGGTTCTGTAAAATTTTTTAAAAGATTCCTCACACTTCACAGTCATTTACAAAAATGGTTCTTTCAAGTATCATCCACTGAAAAGATTGGTGACAATGTTACCGGCAATTGTGTAACACTGGATACTTTCTAAAGGCAATCAATATAATACTTTTAGCTGACAACAGTAAAGTGCTACACTGAGTACTTTGTCAGGATTATGATGATGTTTATGTTATCCATTTGACAAATATGAGATCCAGTAAGAATCTCTGTCTCTGTCTCTGTCTCTGTCTCTGTCTCTCTCTCTCTCTCTCTCTCTCTCTCACACACACACACACACACACACACACACACACTCTCTCTCGATAAGGATGGATTAAGCTGGAGCCCTGGGTTCAGGCCGCTGGGATTGTTTGATAGGATTAGTGAAAGAGTGCAGTGAAACACTATGCCTTCATCACACAGTCCTCTGATACACACACCTGTAGCTGCAGGGTATGGAAGCTCTCACACACAGATAAGAAATAGAGGCTGAGCTAAACACACACACACACACACACACACACACACACACACACACACACACACATACACAAACGTATTTATACAATATTAGGACATAAAATCATACTCACTGATCAGCCACTACATTAAAACCCACTGAGAAGTGAAGTAAATGAACATTGTTGGTAACCGGTGAAAAGGTGGGATGCAACAGACAACAAGTGAACAGTCAGTTTTTAAAGCTGATGTATTTGAAACAGGAAAAACAGGCATACTTAAGAATCTGAGAGACTTTGACAAATGCCAAACTGTGATAGCTAGAATGGGCCAGAGTATCTCCAAAACAGGAAGTCTGGTGGGTTGTTCCCAGTATGCAGTGGTTAATAGTTCCCAAAAGTGGTCCAAGGAAGAACAACTGGTGAACCAGAGACAAAGTCGTGTACAGTGAAGGCTTACTGATGCACATAGGAAGTGAAGACTAGCCTATCTGGTCTGAACTCACAGAGGAGCTGATGTAGCACGAACTGGTGAAAAAGTACATGCTGGCTGTGACAGAAAGGTGTCAGAACAGACAGTGAAGGCTGTGTAGATGCAGACCAGTCAGAGTACCCATGCTGACCCCTGTCCACTGTCAAAAGGGTCTATTATGGGTATGTGAGTATCAGAGCAAGAGCAGCAGAAGAAGGTGGTCTTGTTCAATGAATAATGCTACCTTTTACATCATGTGGACTGCTGGGTGTGTGTGCATCACTTACCTGGGGCACCAGGTTGCACTATTTTAAGAAGGCGAGCTGGCATGTACCACCTACTTAAACATTGTAGACCAAGTAAATTATGTAAAACATTGTGCAATGACAATTGCATACTGCGAAAATAGTTCAGCAATGGTTTGACGAAACTGGCAAAGAGGTGACCTTACAAGATATTGACTTGTCCTCCAACTTCCCCAGGTCTCAGTCTGATCGAGTATCTGAGGGCTGTGCTGCACAAACCACTCCAATCCACGGAGGCCCCACTGTGCAGCTTACAGGATCTGATGCTAAAGTCTTGCAGTCAGAGTCTCCTGTACACTTTCAGAGGTCTTGTGGAACCTGGATGGGTTAGAGCTGTTTTGGCTGCATAAGGGGGACCTAAACCTTGGTAGGCACGTGGTTTTAATGTAATGGTTATTCAGAACATCTATATATATATATATATATTATAAATATATAGATATATATTATATATTTTTCATTTGTATAGTATAATTAGCAGAGTTGATGTATATGTATTATAGTGTATAGAGTGAATTAAAAGGTGACACACCTGACACCTTGTTTCAAAATGATACACCTTTCAGCTGTTTATTTAGGTTTGAGGTGGGTTTTAGGTGCCAAGCTGCCCCTTTTGCCACCGCTGGGGGGTTCACCACCTACCTTTGTGGTGCTTATTACCCCACATCCAACCCACCAGATGACAGAAAATGGTGTCTGTACCCCAGGAGAGTAATTTGGCAGGTTTTCGTTTTAGATTTAAACGTGTTTTATAATCCTAATTTTACAAAACTTGATCCTGCAACTGTGAAATCTGTATCCTGCTAACAGCAAACATTACTCTATCATGCAATGAATCAATTTAACGGCATCAAGTGTTGTGATGACTCATTATATTGCCGTCCTTGTCTGCTAGATGTAGCGTGAAATTACTTTACAGAGATTTTCAGTTGGTTAAGATCATATCTCTGCAGTCTTAACACAGTCAAAACTCCCTGCCAACCACAACACATACAGAAAAAAAAAATTGAATAATAACTATGTTAAAAATATAAGATCAAAAAGTTCTGGCCTTGTGAAATGGAGTGAAGCAGCTCTGATCCCACAAATTAGTAACAATAGGGAAGCTTTTGTTGAGAATTATATCTTAAAGGCATCTACAGTAAGAGGCCATTAGCTTTCTATATTCTTGTGGTTTCATTTTGGTCCATTTCTCTTGGCAAACTGTTTTTAATTTGTCTTAAAAAGTTATGCAAGTCCCTCTGTTGGACTGTTGGAATTTTAAAATCCTTCATATTTTTCAGTCCAGTTTGCACTATTTTAAATTTCCAATTCAGTCAGAAGACTGGCTAGAGCATGCAAGCACCTCCACCTTTTTAGACAATCATCACTCACTATATCACTCACTTGTCTCCTTAGGTGATATGCGATGCCAGAGTATCTTGTGCAGAGAAGCTGCCTTATCTCATGATGCTCCCACCTTCGTACTTCACTGTGTGTATGGTATTCTAGTGCATATAGTGTATAATAGTGCAGCTATTTCTTCTCTTATTGTTTGCATTTTTATTTTGTCTGACTAGAGCCTGAACTCCTTATCCAAAAGAGTTCTGTCTAAATGCATGTGTTTAAATTCTCATTATATTGCCTTTGTGCACACCTAAAAGTTGAAGTGTGTTCTTTTTTAGCAGAGGAGTTCTGAGTGTTGAATGGGAACAGAGAATACTGAGATGAAGTTAATTGTTGATTGCTTTCTGTTGTTTCTGATGTGTTCCGTTCATCCTCCAGTCACTGCTAGCTTCTCTCTTACCTTCCTTACAGTATAGCATTGGTATTATTTTTGTGGATGATTCATTTAGTTCCATTAACTTTTTACTTTTCACTTACTACTAACATGACTAGGGCTCTGGTATGTTTCAGTTTTACCAGTAAGCAACAAATATAATTGTGTCGTATTTCTACTCAGATTTACATATATGTACAAAGTATGAAGTTTGTTTATTTACTGTTTTTGACATTCCATTGCAAAGTATTATGAGCTGATTTTTAAATGTTCAGGTGGAATAAATGTGTGATTTATGCAATCTAAGCGTGAATCTCCCGTCTGTTCTCACACTCTGAAGGTGTAGCTGGGAGCTGGACAGACAGGGAGGAACCAGCCCTTATCTACGTCTTTAATCTTAATTTGTCAGTGAATACAGCGAGTGGCATGGAGTGGAGGTTGAGGGACAGAGGGAGGAGAGCAGCTAGAGATAGAGAGAGAAAGAAAGAGAGAGAGAGAGAGGGCGTAATTGCACCCCTGCTGCTCCATTAAGGTGTCATTCCTCAGTTAACATCAGATAAGATCTCCCCCTAGAACACCTGCAGCTATTTCTCCACTTTAGCCCGTTCTCTCTCACACACACCTCAAGAGGCTGACAGATTCAAAGGTGAGCACCTCGGAGTCTTTGGCTGGGCAGCAGTGATGGAGCACTTCGTCTGGAAGCTAAAAGCTAAAGTGTTTCGCTCTGCTAACTCTCATGCATTTAGCACCTCTGCAGGATCATTAACTTTACTCACTATCATATTCTTCACCATGACAAACTACCAGTGCTGTAAAAATGCATCAGTCATGGTGCATTGATCTGAACATGGTGATTGATCTGAAACAATTTTGAATTCAGTAAAGTATGTATTCATTGTCAAATGGAAAAATCATTGAATAATTCTTATGCACATCACAATAAGAATAAATCTATCGCATCGTATTTTCACATCCTGTCTCTCTCTCTCTCTCTCTCTCTCTCTCTCTCTCTCTCTCTCTCTCTCTCTCTCTCTCTCTCGCTCTCTCTCTTTCTCTCCCTAAATATATATATATGCACACATATATGTGTGTGTGTGTTGTTTTCACAAAGGTCATGTCGTGTAATGTTGTGCATGTTTGATATGATACTCATAAAATTATGTTTGACATGTTTGATATGACTATTATGATGTCTTATATGTTTGTCTTGGTTTTTTTGGGGGGAAAAATCAATTTCTTATTTTTAATAATGGAACAGCAGTGAGTCC
>JBBPCX010070148.1:0-10833 GCA_037974365.1 Hydrocynus forskahlii | reverse complement strand
CTCACACACACAACCACCTCAACACTCACACACACAACCACCTCAACACTCACACACACAACCACCTCAACACTCACGCGCGCGCGCGCACACACACAGTAGCCACCTCAACATTCACACCTACAGAAACCACCTCCATACACACTCCCACACAGTAACCACTTCAACACACACGCGCGCTGTCGATGTTAAACATGGTGAGGAGACTCTGAAGGAGTCAAATTCCACCTTAAACAGTTCCATCATAAAATTCGAACCGAACCGCTGCATCGTTTAAGGCGGAACATAAATTTCAAATAAGAAACCAAACTCCAGTTTTATCTATGATAGGGCAGCGCGCACATAAACAAGACCCACAGGTCAAAGTCCACAGACAGCTCACATACACCAACTACACAATAAACTAACTTTAACCACATTATTGCTGCGCACTGACAGCGCACGCACACACACGCTCCCTCTCTCTCTCTCTCTCTCTCTCTCTCACACACACACACACACACACACACACACTCTCACTCACTCACCCCATGTCCGCGGACTCCGATCAGCAGCTCCGAGTCTCAGTGAATCCGCTTCGCATCAAGAAGCTTCTCTTAAAAAACCACACACACACTGCTTAACACACACTCCACACACACCTTCTCAGGTCTTTGGTTTCTGCCCGTTCCTAGTTGTGCGGCTCGCGCTCTCCCAACGGGCTTTAAATTAGAAGGCGGTCTGGAACCACGGTAGGTTTTTTCCCACACCCGTTTTCCGGAGAGGCCGCGCCCCCTATGCTGGGATTGGCTGGAAGTGTCTCGTGTTGGGGGGCTGGATTGGTTGGGAGTTTATTAATTTAGACTGTGGGCTTGGCTGCGACGCTACGCCCACCTGCACTGCGATTGGCAAAAAGTCCACACTTACAGAGTAGTCCACCGATAGGAGCGTTTTTGTCATTTGATGGGCGTGGCTTAGTCCGAATACAGGTGGGGGAAAATAATGCCTTTCAGTCGCGCGCACAGGTGCTGCACACTGACCCTCAGACAATACCCACCACACATACACACCTCACGCTCAGGAGCTGCACACACACACACACACACACACACACACACACCTCGCGCTCAGGTGCTGCACATTGACCCTCAAGTAACACCCCGTCATACACATCTCGCGCTCAGGTACTGCGCATGCCCATATTAGTTAATTAACTTACATAAGTCTGTCCGAGTAGAGGTAAAGGGTCGATGTTTGTAAAGAGTTTAGGAGCCAAAAAGCAGGAGGTGTAAACAAACAAAAAAAACAGCTCCCCCCTTCACACCTGAGCGGGCATCAGGTTCTGGAGTGGGGGTTCCCATTACCCACAAATCCCTGAGATGTAGGTCAGGACCAATCAGAGCGCAGGGTTTTGTGCCGTAATGCATTTTATTGGTTAATAAAAAAAATGAGCTGTTCATGACTGATCTGAAGTGAGCAGCTGAATATGCAAATGGACTCATTTAAATAAACGTGTCATTTCCCAACACAGACTTTTTTTAAACAAAGTATTTTTAAATATTTATAGAATACAATTAGAAGGAAATAATATATACAAGAACAACTGCCCCCGCCCCCAATAAATATAAACAAATAGTTTATACAGGTGTGACTGTTGTGAAGAAATTACAGATAAAACATAATTGAAGTCAATTTAATTCTACCAAAATCCACATTCTGAACTAAACACTTAATTGCTTTGAAATCATCATGAATTTTCTCTCATTAATGAATTATTATCTCTGATCCAGAACTGAAACTGAAGAAAATATTAAAGAATATTAGATTCTAGAAACCTGATGATTCGTGTCTGAAACGAGTCATGAGACTGGAAACTGTTCACTTCCATCATTGTTGTATCAGTAATCACTCTGGAAAATCCTGTTTAATTTAGGGTAATTCAAGACAATTCTGAGTAAATTGGGGTAATTTAGAGTAACTTGGAATAATTCTGTGTAATCTGAGGTATTTTAGAGTAATAATGGGTAATTGAGTATTTTGGGGTAATTTAGAGTAATAATGGATAATTAAGGATAATTCTGGGTTATTTAGGGAAATAATTCTGGGTAATTTAGGGAAATAATTCTGGGTAATTCTGAGTAATTCGGGGTAATTGAGAGTAATGTTACCCCATGTTAGACTGTTCCCTCTTCAACCATTCACTCCCGTCCAATCAGTCCATTTTCAGACACTAAACTGCCAAAAACATTTATAATTTGTTTGTGACGTCACAACATTGGTGTAAATATCCCAGCAGTTTAGTTCAGCCTGGACTGTTTGAAATGAATGAAGCTATACACAAGACAGACAATCCGAAAAGAGTTATTTTACATATAAATTTTTATATCAGGTGGAATTTGCAAGCGGAACGGAAGTGCTGCCGGAACTTTTGCATGCCGGTGAGAGGGGGGATGTAATAAGGGGCGCACAGAGCTGCCCTCGCGCTTTGTGTGTTTGTGTAAAAGAGGTTCTGCGGCGCGCGGGCTTAGATTTCAGGGGCAGCAGGGAGCACGCGGACTTCTTTACTTGTTGTGCGAGCGCGACCTCATGGAGGTGTACGAGACGCAGTTCGCGAGCCGCTTCTCCGCGCGGGACGAGGCGTTCCAGCAGCGCGTGCAGAGCGGAGCGCGAGACCCTCCGGTGCTGGAGGGGTGGAAGAGCGCGAGGGGGGGCGGAGGCGGCGGCGCGCGCTACAGAGACACGCGGTAAAACACCCAGCGCGTGGACTGTTTAATAATGGACAGAAGAAGCCCAGCTCTGTGTGTGTGAGAAAAAAGGGGTGATAGTTCACTTGTTTGAACGCCTTTTTTTGGCCACGCCCCAAAAAAGCTGTGATTGGCTGGAAGAAGTCTGGGGCAAACAGAGTGATTCATGCCAGGGTGGAGTTACTGGTTAATGTCAGGGTGGAGTTACTGGTTAATGTCAGGGTGGAGTTACTGGTTAGTGTCAGGGTGGAGTTACTGGTTAGTGTCAGGGTGGAGTTACTGGTTAGTGTCAGGGTGGAGTTAGTGGTTAGTGTCAGGGTGGAGTTAGTGGTTGATGTGAGGGTGGAGTTAGTGGTTGATGTGAGGGTGGAGTTAGTGGCTGATGTCAGGGTGGAGTTAGTGGCTGATGTCAGGGTGGAGTTAGTGGTTGATGTGAGGGTGGAGTTAGTGGCTGATGTCAAGGTGGAGTTAGTGGTTGATGTCAGGGTGGAGTTACTGATTAACTGTTTAATGTCAAGATGGAGTTACTGGGTAATGTCAGGGCGGAGCTGCCTAGCAGAAAAATGACTGGCAGATTAAACCGGTCTTACTTTGTACAAACAACAGCAAGAGAAAAACCTGAAAAAAGACCAGACTGACCTTTAACTGAGAAACAGAAAAACAATGAAACTATTATTACTTTTATTGTTATTGTTACCTACATATGTGTTTAATTGTTCTGTATACAGGTTCCAGGACAGTGGTCATCGGGGGGGTCGAGAGTGGTCAGGACCAACAGGCTGGAGATCAGGACCTGGAGGAAACCAGTACAACTCCAGTCAGAGACAATATCACCGCTACTGATTGGCCAATCAGAGACATGACACCTGCTACTGACCGGCCAATCAGAGGCTTAGCTCCAGCAGATGGATCTTCTAGCTCTCGTGATCGGCGAGGTGGTGACTAATTACAGGCAGATTAACACACTTTCATTACACACCCTGCACAGAACAGCTGCCTTTGCTTAATGAAGCAGCCTCAGGAATGTTTGTGTTTATCGGATGGTAAACACACTGGCTGCCCCACTAATGCAGCTCCTAATGCTATTTTTTTGCTTGTTTAATTAATTGATTGAGAAATATTGAAGTTACTCAGCCATTTTTTTGGTCAAATCTGGTTTTATGTTCAATAAATTGTCATGAAATCCTTCTGTCTAATTTTAATGTGAAAACGAAGAATTCCACTAAAACCCCAAAGTCCTCCAGATGTTCTTGTACACTTAAGTCTTCAAAACTGCTGTAAAACGTCTCTGGACCCTCAAGCCTCATCCAGCTCTTTGTTAAGGTGGATCTGACTTGTGGACAAGGTTTAGGATACAGTATGACCTACTGTGAGTTGAAAAAAAATGAACTGAACCTCAGTATGGACCCTGTTTTTATTTTTATAAAAGATTTGGGCAAATGTTGACTGACAGTGTTGGTGAATTTGGCATTAGCCTCTTGGGTCCTGTTCTGAAGTAAAAAAGATCAATTTGGACCCAAACATGTTGCGACTGCTGGACTAATCTGCTGATATGTGGACGTCTGATTAACTGAATTGTTCCTTTAAACCAGTCAGCAGGAGGAGAGAGCTGTATTTGGAGCATTTATATTAATTTATAATATTCTTATCTGAGGAATTCTGTGAAGCACTTGGCTCAGTGTGCTGACACAACATACAGCCGTGTGTGTGTGTGTGTGTGTGTGTGTGTGTGTGTGTGTGTGTGTGTGTGTTTGTATAAATGTGATGTGACAGTTCTGCAAGCCCACTCTGGGCAGTCTGTCTCTCCCATTCAGCAACAACACACACACACACACCTCCCCTGCAGCACACTATGACCTACATCTGCACTGAGAGAGAGTGAGTGTGTGTTTGTGTCTGTGTGTGTGTGTCTGTGTCTGTCACTGGTCATTGGACTCCAGCAGAGCGTGAATATGCAGTCTCTCTTTCAGTGAGGTCATGTGACCCGTAAATGGGCCTGGAGCTCAGTCTGATCTAATTTCATCTGAACACAACTGTTCCGAAACCCTTGTCTAATATTAATCTACCTCATCAAATTTTAATATAACTCAACTATTCTCAATCTAACTCATTTTAATCTAACCCTCATCTAATCTTAATCTAAAACTAATCTAATCTTAATCTAACTCATCTACTCTTAGTCTAACCCTCATCTACTCTTAATCTAATTCATCTACTTTTAACCTAACCCTCATCTGGTCTTAATCTAATAAATCTAATCCAAATCTAATTTTATTCTAACATTGTTTTATTTTAACATAACCACAATCTAATCTGTAAAGATGATTATTGTCCTAATGTAATCTTACCCTAACTCCAATGAGTTCTGACACTCTGTGTAATTTAATATGAATTGTACCTGTCTAATCTTAATTTATTCCCAGCCTGATCTAATCCTGGCAGAATTTAGTCCTAAAACTGAGCCTCAGTCTTAATGATTTACTTAACCAGCGCTGATCTAATCTGAGGTGTGTGTGCAGTATTTCAGCTCCAGGAAGAAAAGCATGCGTGTTTTGATGGGTGTTTGTATGTGTGTGTGCCTAAAGCTGTGTTTGGGGCTCTGCTGGCTCTGGATTAGTTTAGATTTGAGCCTAAATCCTAAACCATTCCTCCACTGTGTGTGTGTGAGTAGGGGAAGGGTTCAGTGATCTTCAGTTTATTCTATTTTTATTCTCAGGCAGCATCTGAGCCACAGGCAAAATGACAGCGATGCACACACACACACACACACACACACACACACACTGCTGAAAATGCGGAGCTCGTACGAAGGCTCTGATTGGCTGACAGCATGTTCTGAAGCCCTCTTGCAGGAACAGCAACACAAACAACACACTGCTTTATAATTCTTCTAAACAACCAGAACAATAAGCAACACAAACAATAAACAGGAAGTGGGGTGAAAGTTCGGGTCCATAAAAGAGCTGAGAGTGGAATTCTGACCATATGATTCTGATCCCCATGGGGAGTGGAGTCAATTCTACTGTACAGAAGAGAGTCGCCTCCTTCAGGCCCGGAGGCCGAACTGCACCTCAGTGATGTTTTAAAGAGCGCCACCTGGTGGAAGCCACCCAGACAGGGAGACAGAACTACACTAATGAACTGGTTTACTGACCTAAACTACTAAACTACTGAATTAAATTGCTGAAATACTGAACTATACTACTAAATTTATGTCACTCTAAAAAAAAAGTAACTCACATTTGCTCTGCTTTTTCTTCACCATTTGATCCGGCTGGTAACACTGTTACTCTACTGCCATCTGGTGGCGAAGGGAATTATAAGCAGGCCTGGATGAAGCCATTCTTTGTTCTTACACATCTGGATAATCTGGATCAGGTGTATTGATATAGGGAAGGGTTAAAATTGTGCAGGCGTGTGTGAGTGGGTCGTTGGGGGGGATGTACATCAGCAAATGCATGACATTCTTTAGTTCCTTATTAATATTTTTGATGTATTGATTTACATTAAAGTTAAGTGACCTCTTATAGCCATGCATGAACACAGCACAGCACACACTGTGAACAGCACATAATTATTCTCTGGATTTAACCCATTCACCAAGTGAAGCAGTGGCACCCAAGGAGCTGTGTTTGGGGACAGTACCTTGCTCAAGGGTACCTCGGTGCTACTAGCAGTCCAAATCACGGCCTTCTGATTGCAGGGGCAACTCCCTAACAACTAGGCCACCAGTTAGCTGGATAGAAGTCAGCTTGTAGATGAATTTGTTCTTCTGAGTTCATTTTAAATTCAGAATATAATTCACACCAGTAACAAATATTCTTCCCATTAAAATGAACGAGGAATACTGGGTTGAGCTAAAATTTTACTGTCTTTTTGTGAAAACCGTTTTGAATTCATTTTTGGTACCATCAAAACAGAATACATTAACATACACATTTACGGCATTTAGCACATGCTCTTATCCAGAGCGACGTACATCAGTGCTCAAGCAGTCCACATCTGTTCTTCAACCTGAAATGCTATACTTAAATCAACATCTGCTATTCAACCAAGAATAAAGAAGCTGGTTGGCGGGATGTTTTTTGTCATATTTTATAGACATTCCTAAATCCAAGATCTGCAGGTGCTTCTGTAAAGCTACCATCACTCAAATCAACTTTCTTATACATATATATGTGTGTGTGTGTGTGTGTGTTTTAGCTCACGCATTCTAAATTAGTGTAACGACATCAGAGAGTCAACACAGGCTTTAAATAGCTCTGAGCGCTAACACCCATTGTGTTGAGTATGTGTGTGTGTGTGTGTGTTGGACAGACAGGCACAGCACAGATGTGATCCCTGAAATAACAGCAGAGTTATTTATGTGTGTGCTGAAGCTGGTGTTGTTTGTGTTGTTTGTGTGTGTGTGTGTGTGTGTGAGACAGAGATGTCTGTCTCTGCTTTCTGTCTCTGCTTTCTGTCTCTGCTTTCTGTCCTCATCTCCTTTGTCTTTAACCATATGATCATCTCCAGCAGGTGAGGTCACACACAGACACATATACACATTCTGTGTAAGTTTTAAAAGACACTTTCTCTCTCTCTCTCTCTCTCTGTCTCTTTCTCTCTCTCTCTCTGTCTCTTTCTCTCTCTCTCGCTCTGCCTCTCTCTGTCTCTCTCAGTGTGGAATGTGCTCTTCTGGCTGTTGTGTTGTTCTTTCTGGTTGGAAGTGTGTTGCTGAGATTTCTTCTAAAGAGCAGAGCTCCTTCAGACCCGCTGTTCTATGGTATAAACACAACCACACTTCTGCTAGTCAACAGTGTGATTGTAACTGTTATTTTATCAGTGTTACAGTAACATGTGTTACCAAAACAGTGTGATAGTGTTTGTAAGATTGTGGCTGTAACAGTGTGACAATGTGATTGTAACAGTGTTATTGTTACAGTCTTTGTGTTATGGTAACAGCATTGTTGTAACACTGTTGTTGTAAGAGTGTGATTGTAACCGTTTCTGTAACAGTGTTGTTGTACCGGTTATTGTTACAGTGTTGTTGTAACACTTACTGTAACAATGTGTTTGTAACAGAGTTATTGTACCAGCATTGTTGTGATGTTGTTAGTGTTATTGTAAAAGTGCTTTTATAACAGTGTCATTGTAACAGTGTGATTGCAACCTGTGGTGTTGTAACAGTGTGATTGTAATAGTGTTGTTAATAGTATTAATTTAGTAGTGTAACACTGTTGCTGTAACAGTGTGATTGTAATGTTTTATTTGAACAGTATTGTTGTAACTTTTATTTTAATAGTGTGACTGTAACTGTGCTATTGTAAGAGTGCAACTGAAACAGTTGTTGTAACAGCGTTATTGTTGTTGTAACTGTGTGATTATAACAGTGTTGTTGTAATAGAGTTGTTTAAAAATTGTTGCTGTAACAGTGTGTTTGTTCCTACAGTGTATGCTATAAATGCATTACTGAGTGTAATCAATCTTATCATCGGTCTGGAGCAGGATGGCATAATCGATGGGTTCATGACCTTTTACCTCAAACAGGTGAGTGTATTTGTTTGAAACAGAGTATATAGTCAGAAACCACGGCTTGCTGGTTGTTTAGCAGGAGATGTTGTTGTTGTTAATGTTAATATACACCTTGTGTTTTCAGTGCAATTCTGGTAAACTCACCAATACGCCAATAATTCTAGATGTGACTGTGGGTTTGTTGTGGTTAAGCCCCCTAGTGGAGAGATTAGAAACTGCATCTAAGCGTCAATGAAAGTAAAATGAAGAAGAAAAATAGTTAAAACACAAGCTGCTGTTTCTGGGCTGCTTTAATCTGTAATGACCAACATCAGTCAGTCAATCAATCAGTCAAAATTGTTTTCCTCCCAAACTGACACAGTAAGTGGAATGTGTGTGTGTGTGTGTCTGTGATTGCAGGCTGACCCCAACATCAACTCGGCTCATGGTCACATGACCTCATACTGGAATGGCTGTGCTCATTACCTGATGTACCTGTTGATGATAACAGCCATAACCTGGGGGTGAGTATACACACACACACAACCCTTCAAAAGAAGAATTCAAATAAACATGACAGTTATTACTGCAGAGAATTAAGTCTCTTTCTCTCTCTCTCTCTCTCTCTCTCTTTGTGTGTGTGTGTTATGTATTTCAGAGAGAGCTACAGGGCGATAGGGTTGAATTGGGTGGGCTCCTTCCTGATGCAGATAACTGTTTACATTCCAGCTAGTATAGTGGGTGAGTGTGTTTGTGTATGTGTGTGTGTGTGTGTGTGTAGGTGTGTGTATGTTAATGTGTGCGTGTGTGTTTCCAGGTAAATATGGCTGTGAGCTGAGTTGGCTGTTTCTACTCCACATGCTCTATGTGTGTGTGTCAATCTGGGCTTGTTTCAGAGTCTTCAGTCAACCGGCTACATGGAGCTCAAATCTAACAGTGAGACACACATGCACGCACACACACACACACACACACACACACCAAACACACATTCACACATACACACACACACACACACACACCAAACACACATTCACACATACACACACACACACACCAGTTGCTGGCCTAGTTGTTAGGGAATTGTCCCTGTGATCAGAAGCTTGTGGGTTTGAATCCCAGTGCAGTAACCCCCCACTTTAAAGCGGATCAGCAGTAATGAACTAATCATTTTTCACTGAAATTTTTTGCTGAAATACCATTGTACTCAGAGGCGGGAGGTTTATCTATCCTTGCTGCTGATTGGCTGCTGCCCTGTGATGCATGTCCTGTATTTTTATTACAGTAAATTAAATTAATTTATTACCGTATTTACCTGCTTATACCAAAGACAGTAACAGCGCATACCAAAGAAAATGCATGTGCATGAATTACAGTACAGTCTATAAAGGGTTAATATTACATACTAGCACTGTGGGAGTTCAGTTTAAACTGTACGAATACGGGTTTACCTTTACATTCTCTTTGAGGCTAATGAGTTTAAAATGAAATTAAAGTGTTTTGGGAGCATATTTAGATGCATATTTAGGGTTTACACTATAAAAATAGGCATTTTTAGGCTTTTTTTTTTACCACAAGTTTTTAACTGTACGCGTAACCCGAACGTAACCCCTGCGAAAAGCTGGGGGTTACTCTACTGCTAGTGGCACCACTGAGGTACCCTTGAGCAAGATACCGTCCCTGGCAGCCCACTGCTTCACTTGGTGAATGGATTAAATGCAGAGAGAACACTTCACATTATTCACACTATGTGCTGTGGTGTGTTCACATGTGGCTAAAGGGACCACTTTACTTTACCATACATGTCGTATTGGAGTTGACTGACTGGGCTGGTCTGCGCTAATGTGTGTGTGTGTTACAGGATGTGGAGAGCGAGCAGAAGACATGCGTCCTGCAGAGACCTGCCGACCTGATCTTCATCCTTGGCATCATCACTGCTACAGCGTTCAGTATCTTTAGAGGACTGGTATACAAAACAAAAAAGAAAACACTGTTATAATAACAACTTATAATGAACTATAAGTGAAAATGAGTTGTAGTGAATCATAATGAGCTAGTGAGTTATAAAGAGCTATAGTGAGCTATCAGGAGTTATAAAGAATGAGTTATAATGGCTTTTAATTGGTTATAGTGACTTAGTGAGCTATACTGAATTATAATGAGCTAGTGAGTTATGAGCTACATTGAGTTATAATGAGTTATAATATGTTACAATTAAAAGTGAGTTATAATGAGTGAGCTGTAAGTGTGTATGTTGAGTGTGTATGCTGAGTGTGTGTATCGAGTGTGTGTGGTGTGCTTGAGTGTTGCCTTAGTGAGGAGTGTCGGTGTTGAATGTGTATATTGAGTGTTTATGTTGAGTGTGTGTTGATTGTGCATGTTGAGTATGTGTGCTGAGTGTTTATTTTGAGTGTGTTTGTGTTAAGTGTGTATGTTGAGTCTGTGTGTAGTGTTTCGAGTGTGTATGTTGAGTGTTTATTCTGAGTATGTGTGTTGAGTGCAGAGGCGATCCTAGGGTCTGTTGGGGCCCCAAGCAAAAATTCACTGGGCGCCCCCCCACTATAAACAGTTTTTGTCATCATTTTAATAAATAATCTGACATTAACACAAAATTTGT
>JBBPCX010070147.1:0-10833 GCA_037974365.1 Hydrocynus forskahlii | reverse complement strand
TCCCTTAAAATTCACTTGAGTTGAAGGTTACATTTTTCTACAATTTTCAGTGTGAGAGTATGCTTCTGCAATAAAAATAGAATTTATTTTAAGGCTTTTAACACATCTTAACCAGGGGTGCCAATAATTATGGAGGGCAGTATATAAAGTGTTGTTACATTATCATATATTAATATTGACAAGACTTCTTATATTCTTAAAATGTCCTTAAATGGTTTTTGCCTTGGGTATATGGTTCTAGGTAAACTTTTAATTCTTGCAGTTTTATTGGTATAGAACCTGGAGTTTCTTTAGGCTTAAAATAATTGAGCTTGTACATATAACCTCAGGAGGCCAAAAGAGGTTCTTTGATGCCACCACGCAAAAGAACACTTTACAGCACCATGATTTTATACAGTTTATAAAGGCACTGTGTTGATACAAAGCTTTAGCTGGACAGATATGCTATAAAGTTCCTCTGGAACAGCACTTCAAAAACTGAATCTAAGGAACACAGTGGTGTAGAGAAAGAAAGATTATTAAATACTCTTTAAAAGGTGTCAAGAGCTTAGTTTGGTGTAGATAAAGAAACAATTTTCATGAGTTTTTGTTGCCTGCTGTCCAGTGTTCACACTATTGAGGCAAATATGCACTGCATAGCGCCTGAATGGCAGCAAGATTTGACCATGTCAGGAATTAAACCACCCATCAGAGGAACTCCCTAAACATTTGTTTTTAACAAATTACAATGTTGGTTGTGCAACAGAATCAATGGTTTTTAAGTAAGGTATACAGGGTCTTTTGAATAACCACATATGAAACCAGTGATGCTTTGTGATTTGAAATCCTTTTTGTTTTTAATATTTTATTAAATATGCTGAGCTGGGGGCCTATTCAGCAAAAGAGTTTGCTTTGATATATGAACCGTTTTATTCCTCCTGTTCATCTGTTCAGATTTTCAAAGTTTTACATCATTGTTAAATCATTTACATCACTGTTAAAAACTGGGGAACGATTTTTACGATGCAATTTTCCCAGCGTCACATGACACATCCATTCTATTCTTCCTGCACCATCGGACTACATGCCAGTTGCACTCACTTCACACAACATGAAGATCTTCGAGACTGGTCCTGGACACCCCACACCACTTGGTTAGGCCAGCGCAAGATCCCCTCCAGTTCACCTAACAAGCCAAAATTGGAGTGGATGATGCCATCCCCTACCTGCTACACCTTGCCTACAGCCATCTTGACAAGCCAAGTGCCTTCAACACCATTCAGCCAGCCCAGCTGGGGAGCAAACTGTCTGCTATGCAGGTTCATGCTCCCCTAGTTGCATGGATTTTGGATTACCTGACTGATAGGCTGCAGTACGTGCGACTACATGGATGTAAGTCTGACACAGTGCTGTGTAGCACTGGAGCACCTCAGGGAACAGTTCTGTCACCATTTCTCTTCACCCTGAACATGTCCGATTTCCAATACAACACGGAGGGCTGGCATCGGTGGAAATTCTCAGATGACTCAGCAATAGTCGGATGTACCAGGAGTGGGGACAACTTGAAATACAGGATGACTGTGGACAGTTTTGTGGACTTGTGTGAGCTGAATTAGCTGCAGCTCAACATCCAAAAGACCAAAGAACTGGTGGTGGACTCACAAGCACAATCTCCTATCACTCCCCTGTCCATTAGGGTCGTGGATGTGGAGATTCTATTCTAAAAATGTGACCCAACCCGATCTATCCTGACACTGTGACCCAACATATCCGATCTATCCCGACACTGTGCCCCAAGACACCTGATCTATTCTAACACTGTAACCCAACGTACCCAATCTATCCCAACATTGTGACCCAACATACCCAATTTATCCTCACAATGTGACTAACACACCTGTTCTATCCTGACAATGTGAGCTTTTATGTAAATACAGAAACCCCCCGCTTTTCACAGGTTTACGTTCCAAGAGCACCTGCGTATAGTGAAAAACCGAGTTTTTGTATTGCGTTAAAAAAAATGCCTAAAAATGCCTATTTTTATTGTGTAAACCCTAAATATGCCCCCAAATATACTACCAAAACACTTTAATTTCATTTTAAACTCAATTTAATACATTATCCTTAACGAAAATGTAAAGGTAAACCTGTATCCGTACTGTACAGTTTAAACCTGTATCCTAGACTGTACTGTAATTTCATGCACGGACATTTTCTTTTGTCTGCGCAGCGTTTTCTTTGGTATAAGCAGGGTAAATACAGTAATAATATAATATAATTTTGTAGTAATAAAAATACAGTAAAATGTATAAGTATTACAGTTCAATAATTTACTTTTCATCGGGTGGCACATCTTATTCAGGGGCTTCAGGGGGCGTCGTATTGTAGTGACCCACCAGTTAAAGCAGACACTGGACAGTGACTGAGCAGCCTCTTTTAATTTATTTAACAGTAATAAAAATACAGGGCTTTAAGAAGAACAAAATAAAAAACAAGAGAAACACTCGAGACGCTCGACGGTGGAAATTCTGCACTGCAGCTTCCACAGGTGCACCAAACAGCAGCAGCCAATCAGCAGCAAGGAGAAATAAATAATGTTCTCGGATTGGCTACTTTCAAACCTCCCACCTCTGAGTACAGTGTGAGATGCGTCAAAGGGTAGCAGCCAATCAGCAGCAAGGCGGAATTAATAGCGTTCTCGGATTGGCTACTTTCAAACCTTTTTATTTGGTATAAGCAGGGTAAATACAGTAATAATTAATATAATTTTTTTGTAATAAAAAAACAGTAAAATGTATGGGTAATCACTAATCATTTTTACAGTTCAAAAATGTACTGTTCATAATGGCGTGCGACAGTGACATAACTTTTTCCTTCCCAGAGCATATCCAGTAGTTCAGTCTTCTCCTGGAGTGTCTTACACTTTCTCTTGCCTTTAGGTGCATTGCCAGAAGTGCGTTGGCATCTTTTAGAAAAACGAAATGAAAATACAAGAACTGGAAGGCAGCAGCCAATAACTGGAAATTTAGCTGAATTTATATTTGGATTTCTATTTATGTTACAAAATTAGTAAATTATATTTTTCTAAATAATTTAGAATTAAAATGTGTTAAAAAAAAAAAAAAAAACACCTTGCAACAAAAAAAGCAAAAAAAAAAAAAATGTGGCGAACATTTGCAGTTTCCGCGTTATTTTGGGGATTTACACGTACGGTTCTCAGAAAAAAATCCACGTTAGATTGATTCCGCGACTCCTGATCCGCGTAAAAGCAGGGGGTTACTGTACATTAAATTTAATTGAAAAACTCTAAATTCATGTACTTGAACAAAAATGAGTTTCTTGTTAGGTTGTATGATTTTCAACATTCTCAGCTTGTCACAACAGTAGCTAAAAAAGAACCCATTTGCTGGCAGAACATGGACAAGTTGAATGGGAGAAGTCGCAAGATTAAATTCTGTATCTTTTTTTAAGTTCTTTGCTTGTTAAAGTGCTGCCAGACACAATGCCCCAACCTTTTTTTCTGCAAGCTGTAAAATTCACCATAATGTGATTTATCAATGCTACAAAATGTGCAAATAAACTGCTATATTGCTTTGCTCAGATTGTGTGAACTTAGAAAGAGCTGTTGGATGTCCTACAGACAAATATTCCTAAGAAGATTACAGCCGGGTTGTAAGTGAGCCAAAAGGGAGGGGGTCATTAACCTTAAAATACTATACTGAGGAATGCTCTTCTGCTGTGGGCTCTCTACGATGAACTTTTTTGTTATGTGTTGGTGTGGCTTTAAACGCACTCATTATTTGGTCAATTTGTGAGTTTACCTGTTTAAGTTCTGACATTTTTACTTGGATAGCATGAATTGGCAGGTTTCCAGCAATAGGTAGCAGCATCGTAGCTTAGTACAGAAGCATTGCTTAGCAATTGTCACCAGTCATATGTTTTCACCAGTCATAGCTAAATATGTTTTCACCAGTCATAGCTGGACCCAGTTATAACTTTGGTCATCTACGTTAACCTTTTGGAGCAACTGGCCCAGTTATTGAGTGAAACAGTATCCCATCTACACTAATTTTAAAAATCTTAGCACTACTAGTACTACTGGTATTTAGCATTCCTTTACACTAAACAGTTGTATATTACAATGAGATTCTGAATCTGAAAGAGTGTTATAGAATGTTATAATGCATTATAGAATGTTATGGAATGTTATATAGAATTATGAAGCATTACAGAGCATGATAAAGTTATATATATATATATTATGTTGTTATAGTTATATAGAGTGTTATTCAGAGTATTACAGTGCGCTACAGGGTATTACAGACAATTATTCAGAATCCATTCGATTCTGAATCTGAAAGAGGGAGCGAGAGAGAGAGCCTTATCAGAATGCACTCAGTAAAAAGACGCTTGTGTTTTTCAAAAGAAGTGGAGGATGAACTCTAGAGGAAGTTGAAAGTGTAGCTATGTGAGATGCCCACGGCACTAGCAAAATAACAGAGGAGGAATGTAGAGAGTGGGCTTCAGCCTCGCTATATCACTATTTCTTTCTCTCTCTTTCTCTCTAGCCCTGCAGTAACAATGCTGGTCAATTTAGAGGCCTGTGGGCAGAAGGTATGGCAAGCATGTTAATGCCCTGCAGGCACCCACCCGGGTGAAGCCTTCAGCAGCTCCCACAGCTTACTGGACTGTTCCTCTCTGTTCATCTGCCCTCAGCCTGTATTCACAAAACAACTCTTTGCTAACTCCCCAAACCACCAACACCCAGTACAACTGAAGCAGAAAGAATACCATCTAACTCGTATTTTCCTTTTGTTATAGAGCACACATTTAGAGCTTTTCTACTGGAGTTTTAATGGCTGCTGAGACCTACTATGCAGACAAGACTCTTAATGTTATTTTTTTTGTCTTGGGGGGTGTGTAATGTTTGTGGTGGGCCATAAAGACAAAATGGTCCATAAACAAAGGAGGTAGCTATGTTTCCTGTTTTTTTGTGAATTTAAACCATAGAACTTTTTAAAAAAAATTAAAATACCTCAAAAGTACAGAATAGTAAGTTGCAAACTTACTTTGCACAAATCCCTAAAAATATATTTGTTGTCTCCCTGGATGAAGGAGGCAGAAAAAGGTAACCCTCTGACAGGCCTAATCTAACATTCTGGTCTGCAACATTATGGGCAGCCATACCATAGGATTTGTTAATATTATTATTTTACATCAAATAAATTTCTTTTCCGTTTTGCACTCTTTTGCAGTATGAACACAGTACGTGCCCTCCTCATTACATGTAGGCGGCAACATTTTCATGGAAGCAGTCTATTTTCAAGCACCAGTTAGAATGCAAGAATTCAAAAGAAAATATATTGTTTTTGTCTACTCAAGCAGTGTGCAGTGCTGCTTATGCTATATCTGCACTGCAGCAACAGAGGACTCCTGCTACCGTTCTCCAGCCAAAAGTCCATAGGGAGACTCAGGGAATGGCCTCATTCTGTCTCTGCAGTCATGTCTCAAGGCTGAAACGCCAGCTAGGGCTGAAAATAAGATGGTGTTCAACCTTGAACGACATAATGATGTAACATGAGGAGGGCAGCACTTGACCTTTGGGGTTGTACCCATGTGAGAATGTAACGAGAGAACAAAAACAAACAGGTGCATTTCTGCAAGAAAATGCAAAATGTAATTTCACGGTGGCTTTAATACCAGTGTTTGGAGACACCGAATAGACAAAAAAAATGTTTGCATGAAAAAAATGTTCTTGCTCTGTGGATTCGAATCGCAATCCTCTGATCCAGAGGCTGGCCCATGTGGGGCGTGAATGCGCTGGCTCTTACCAAGCCATATTTTTAATTAGGACACAACAAACAGTAACACAGGTCTTTGATACATGTCCAAAAGTATTTAGACACCCATTTTTAATATAAGAAAAAGAGAATATTCAATTATTTTATTTCTTTGGGGAGCTAAAGAAATACATAACATAACTTTTAGCAGCAGTCATAGCAAATGATTTCCTGTTATCTGATATTAGCCTTTGACATTGTTGTGCTTTGATTCAGATAAACTGGTAGGTTTTTCGAGCATGAGCTGCCTATTTGAGTGGGGACTCTGACCAGACTAATCCAGAACATTAGTTTTGTTTGTTCACAGCCATTCAAATGCAGATTTCCTGTTTTGGATCACCGCCTTGCTGCAAAATTCGATTCCATAGTACTGAGGCAGCAAAGCATCCTTCATTAAATTAAGTAATAATTTTAATGATTATACCAAATAGTGTACCAAACACTGCCAACATATGTCCTGCTTTTGTTTTTCATCAGTAGGGGTGTGCTCCAAGCTAAGCTATGGTAATATAATGTTATAATCTTGCGGTGGTATATGCATAGCTTATTTGCAGTCATGTTAATCCGATGATGCAGGAAATCCAGATGGAGGGCACGAAGTGAAAAGCATGGAAGAGATGGAGGAATGCTCAGATTGTGCTAGTTTAGACAATATTATGAGAAAAATGTATAACCAGAAAATCTCAACAAATCATGTAGAGATTTAAGTTAATGTCATGAAAAAAAGAGATTTTTCAACTATATTAAAAGACTTGTCTGCTATTGAGACAGTAGATATGAGCATTTCAGTCTCCAGACTTCTTTCTACTCAAGAAAACTAATGACATTCAGCCTTTTTGTTTTGTGGTTGGGTACATAACCTCGTTACCAAGGTGCTCAAGCATGACTGTGGTTTGGTTTTGGCCAGGATGAGTTGCTTTTCTTTTATTTATCCAGTGGATTAACTTAACAAAAACAGAGCAGTGCCTCTTGATGTTAATAGTATAGTTGATTACTTAATGTAGGTTAACCACTCTTAAATGCCACTAAAGACGTGTTATTGCTAAACAACACAGAGAAGTCACTGGAATTGCATGGCAGGGTAAATTACATTAGATGAAGGTTAAGCCATTTTTTAAGCCTAAATTATTTTGTCAATTTTCTAAAAACTCAGATGTCTGAAAACGTTTTTGTGCATAATTTGTATTTGCTGAGTTTAACATAGTCGAGAAAACATAAACTATAAAGTCAGCTATTTGGCCACTTTTTAGGTTTTGCTGTTATATTCAGAAAATAAACATTAACTATGCATTAAAATGTGCAAAGGTGTGTGTGGTGGTAAACCCTGTATAAGTACTCATTTATAACAAAACATATAATTAAAAAAAAAAGAAAAAGAGCCCATTCTTTTGCAAGTAACTTTCTATGTAAGCTTGAGCAGCAGGTACCACCTCGAGCGTTTCAGTGCAAGTTAAAACTTTGAAATGTTAAAACCATTAAACGTTTAAGAGAAATCTGAAAAGAACAGGCCTGTACTGACTAAAACACACAAAACAACTCACATTTAAACAAGAGAGATTGCTGGTTCTATGATGCTGCTTGAAAAATCATTTAGGGAAGCAACCTTTAGCAGTTGAAGGTGGACCAGATAATGAGAATGTGTCTAAGGCATAAGAGGAAAACTTGAGCCTTATTAGCTAGAAAGTGATGTCAAACAAAATTAACATTACGGGCTGGCCCTGTCATATAAGACCACCTCAGGGCTGTGGCCAAAATGTGATTTTAGTTATGGTCTAGTTATAAGAAGGCAGGTGGCTTTTTGTATCAGAATTACATGGCTGGCAGAACTCCCACTCCCATTGTAGCTGACATTAATGATTCACAAATTCTGACTCTTTGACACATCTGAAATCACATGTCTCAAATCACCAGTTCATCTCAAAACCTATAGAAGGTAATCATAAAAATAAGTAGATGGTAGTAGTGGTAAAATGATATATGGTGTTGGCAACATGTTCCAGAACATCACAAAATCAAACCACTGTAAATCCTCATTTTGACAATCATATTTTAAAGTGTTTTATATTTTGACTTGTCTGCAAAATAGAAAGTGACATCCAACAGGTTTCTGATTGACACGCTCTCTTTGGCTGCTTTTTTTTTAGGAACCAGTGTTACGGAGGGTGCTGAAGCCTATCCCAGCACCACACCCTGGACAGGTCAGCAGCCCAGCCAAGGCGTGTGTGTAAACTTTTGACTGATAACGTAAATGTTTTGTTGTGACAATATGTACGGTACACATCCGCTACAGAAAATGCATTTTAATGTTTGATGTTTCATAATTTTTCATTATGAAAAATACTGCACAGTAAAATCTGTATGAGAATGTGAACTGATTTTCACTCAGAAAATCATCAATACAGCTCATTAGACCAGAGACGTTCAGCCTTTTGCATATGACTGCGTCTATATCAATGGTGTGCTATCACGAAAATGGACACAGAAAAGCTCTTCCCCACAGAAAAGATCTGTAAGCTTTTCCTTTATCTCTCTAAGAGTCAGTGTAGCATATTCAGTGGCTTAACGTTAGCCAGCCTGTGTGTTTGGTGCAAATAGTGAGTGTATGAGCTAATACAGATGATGACAGCAATGTTCTAGGCCAAAACTTAGCAGTGTGAATGAGCACACAGACACACGCCTGAGCACATGCACATGCTCTGATTGTTCTACCAAAGCAAGTGACGTAAGCCTGAAGATTCAGTAACCTCCTCTCTCTCACATACGGACACACACACACATATGCTCAGACACTCTATTTCTGTCTCTAAATGAATGAAACCATGACGCACATTGCATCCCATTCTTGTGTGCATGCTCTCAGTGGAGTGACCGTGGACACACACCAGTGGCACTTAATGAATGCAAAGGCAGACACACAATACTGCAAACAAATCGAGTACACACTCCAGTGGGCCTGAAGAGCACAGCAGGGCATCAGGCTCAGTGGACAGAGATTTTCCCATTTTTCCATATTGAACTTACCATATAAAAACTTCAGAAACTCATTCCATATATGCAAATTATGGCAAAAGCAGTGCATTCATATGAAGTAGCTTGAACATCCCTAGTCAAACTATATGTTTTTTGTTTATACATATTTGTAGTGTGGAAAAAACACTAAACTATAAAATATGCTGTACATTTTGCATGGGCCATTTCTTAGGTTTAGCTTTTGTTATATTCAGAAAACTAACTATACACAGAGATGTGCAAAAGTGTGTTCCCTGTATTCATTTTCAGTTGATCAACAAAACATGTAATTTCATAAAAAGAAAAAGGCTCCTTAAATTTGCAAGTAATTTTGTAAGTTTGCTTGAGCAGCTGCAGTTGACACTGTATGAATTCTCCATGATGATCGTCAAATGATTATAAAATGTCATTATGTATATTAAGAATGCATTTTCTTTCTCTTTATAACAATATCCCCACCAACCATTATTGAAAGAGAAAGAAGAGAGAAAGATGACAAAAAGAATACAAAAAAGGAGAGAGAGAGCAATATCATGAAGAAGGAGAACTAGAACCGTGGTGATGGGGCAGATTCACCTCAACAATGGGAGCTTTAGAGCAGACAGGCTATAAAAGGCCTGTACCAGCTAGAACCAGCCCCCCAGCACGCACACACACACACACACACACACACACACACAATTACAGAAGACAGCTTTAGTATAAAAAAAGAAGAGAGCTTTAGTATAAAAACAATGATGCTATTATTAAGAGCACAAAATACAGTCAAAGAATGAAAATAAGAGGACATTCAGTGTGTGAGATCATACATTTACACTTCACAGGCCAGTGCAAATTAAACATTTCTATCCTTATCTACCCACACACGCTATGTCTACAACAGTTTTGTATTCTGATCCTACTTTCCTGCAATACAGAAAAAAGATTATATAAAGGCTGATCAACCAATATATTATCTTAATTAAATTTTCTAATATTCTGTAAAAAAACAAAAAAAAACAAACTCAAGTTGAACTTCGCCTTAGTGCCAAATTATTTTTTTTGTAATTCTTACTAGTAATACTACTATTAGTACTACTACTTTAGTACCAAGGTTTTTATTTATGCTATTTATTATAAAAACAACTGTGATCATTTTAATATTGATTATGGCTCACAGTGTCTAATGGCTCAAGCCTGATTTACTGCCCAAAAATAAAATTTTCACTAAGAGAAATGGAGCTGAAATCAGCAGAGATTAGCAGAAAATGCTTGATGGAATATTGGATGAAAAATAAAGAATTAATCCAATCCTCTCACTTTGATGTCATGCTGTTTACTGTTCAGTTCCTTGTAGGAGGTGCATGAGTAGATTATAGTTTTTTTTTTAACAAAATATCAGATCAGGATCAGTATTGGTAATGGAAAAGAAAAGGTGATATTGTGCCATCTCTATTTGTTGTTTATTAACATGATTTTAATTTGGTCACACTCTGAACTGACCATACGAAAAAGAACATTAGTCTGTGGCAAAAATATGTGTACACTGACTTTCATTACAGTTTCGATTTTAGTTTGTTACACAGTTATCTAATTAAAATAATTTTGGATTTATAACACATTTACATCACATTTATTTGGCACTTTTTTTCATAAAAGTTTGCTCCAAAAAGGCCACAATCTGTTGGTCTGTATGGAATCCAGCAGGCCACAGAGACAGCAGGAATGAAAATATTTAGCGCAAAAATGTCCCGGATAACCCTTGGGCTCATGTCCAAGCATCAGAAAGTTTATTGTTTCAGTGCCGTAACAGCCAGCCTCTGGTGCAGAATCGCATCAGCAGCTTCATAATAAGCCAGTGGTTCTCAACCTTTTTTGAACAAACGCCCCCTGACCTCATCATGAGACCCCCCCCCCCACACACACACACACACACACACAAAGAAATAGGCTATTCTCATAATTGACGGATGAAGATTACGAAAATATATGGCCTAATAATAATAATAATAATAATAATAATAAT
>JBBPCX010070146.1:0-10834 GCA_037974365.1 Hydrocynus forskahlii | reverse complement strand
AGAGAGACAGAGAGAGAGAGACAGAGAGAGAGAGAGAGAGAGAGAGAGACAGAGAGAGAGAGAGAGAGAGAGAGAGATAGAGAGAGAGAGAAAGAGAGAGAGAGAGAGAGAGAGAGAGAGAGAGAAAGAGAGAGAGAGACAGAGAGAGAGAGAGAGACAGAGACAGATATAGAGATAGAGAGAGAGAGAGAGAGATAGATAGATAGAGAGAGAGAGACAGAGAGATATATAGAGATAGAGATAGAGAGAGAGATAGAGACATAGAGAGAGAGAGAGACAGAGAAAGCGAGAGACAGAGAGAGATAGAGAGATAGAGAGAGAGAGAAAGAGAGAGAGCGAGAGAGAGAGAGAGACAGAGAGAGAGAGACATAGAGAGAGACATAGAGAGAGAGAGAGAGAGAGACATAATAAATCCCAAATTAACACCCACATCTTCAGGCACCTTTCTGCCCAATACACCAACAAGATGAAAACTGGATATTTTTAACTGATATAATAAAATGAAACATTTTCCTCAGTTTCCTGTTATCATATGAGCTGGAACACAGTTGGCTCTCTGTGTGTGAAACGCTGTGACTCGGTGCTGAGCTGCTGGTGAGCAATGCTGAAAAGTCTAAACTATCCAAAAATGCTCAGTTTATCCTAAATTAGTATTGTTACACACAGCTGAATGTAATACATTCTATTAAATCTAATCCTGAACTAAAACAAACTTCAACTTTCACCCAAAAGCAAACCCCCTAATCAAAACTTCCAGACTCTTAACGGGGAAATTCTGTGGTGCGATTGATTATCAACAGTGTTGGAGCTTGGGACTAGACTTAGGTGTAAATAGGTTAGGTTGGATGCTGGTTTTATGTTTAGGATTTAAATTAATAGAATTTTTAACACTAAACAATCAGCCGCATTTAACCGATATAGTTTTAATTTAAGACAAACTGAGCTTCTACAGGAGGAAGTCTGGCAGAACAGAGAACCTAAATGCAATTAAAACACTTGAAGCATCAATTTTAAATAGTTTTCTTGCGTTCTTGTGTGCGCAGAGAGATGTTTTAGTAACATCTCTGGGACCTTTTTAGAAAACTGAGGGCGACTCATTCTCCCATTTGTTTTTTTGTTTGTTTGGGTTTTTCTTTATTATTTTTAAATTATTATTTATTTACATGCGTGAGTATATATATATATATATATATATATATATATATATATGTATATATATGTATGTATATGTATGTATATATGTGTGTATGTGTCTATGTGCATACATGTATGTGTTTTTTTCACTTTTGTTGTCGTTACACTCTGTATTCTAACAACCAATAAAAATATCTGGGGGAAAAAAGAAAAGAAAGAAAGCGGAGGGCGTTCTGAGGAATCTATGGGTTCGTGGCGGCCCTGTGGGGCAAACGGCTGAGGATCAAAGGCGGACGGGTCGATAGAGTGTTTGGTTCGTCTAAGAGGGGCCCTCACCTGAGTACTTCCCTCCTTTGTTCCTGTTCACGAAGCAGGCGATGAGGACGATGAGCGTGAGCAGGGCCACGGCACACATCAGCCCGATGAACCAGCCCTGGTTGGAGATGCCGCCGTGGATGCTGGCCAGACCTGAGGGACACAAGCGTTCGTTCACAAACTCTGGATCGACCTCCCCTCCGCCCAGAGGACACCTGATTGACTGCTTACATCGACAAAGCCCGAGCGGACGACGGGCTCCGGGATGCAAATGTAATTAATATTAAACAGCGGCCCTGCTTGTCTAATTAATCACGAGAAGGTGCTGGTGAGGCAGCCAGGTTGGTAACAGGACAAACTCTGAGATGGACAGGGAACAGCCACATGCATGATAAGCTTGTTCAAGGACGAAAAGAAACGTATGGAGGAGACAATGAGGAAGGCCAACGACAACGAGAACGACCACAACGACAACATATTCGCTTTCAAGTCTCCAGCGGACACCTCACCCCGCCCCCCGCCTCACCTTCGGCCCTGGTCCTGATAACGTCTTCGAAAATGCTAGAATTATCGGGCCAGCTCTTAGTCATGAGCCGTACGGTATACTCTGTCCCGGGCTCCAGCTCCTCAATGAGCAGGAAAGTCCTAGAAGAGTTAACCGCCTCGGATATCTTCCAGCTACCTTTACCTAGAGGAGGTGCACAACCAGGCAGGCGTTAGTAAACCAGGACCCTCCGTTCCTGCCAGCACAAACATTAATCAACACATGCAGAGTCAAATGCACTGAATTTTACGCTCGCCGTTAAACCAGGGCTGGGACCTCCTATGGTTTCATCGTATAATTAGCGTGATTGCAGAAGCAACTGCACAGTTGTTCTTCTTAAGCTGTATTATTAGTGTTATTATTATTATTATTATTATTATTATTATTATTATTATTATTGTTATTATTATTTTTCATTTTTATAGCTGGAATTTAAAACCTCTTCTCCGCCCACAGTTTTGAAATGTTGGCCAGGTTCCAACATCCAAACTACCATTAATATCTACTGCAGCGCACATCTATTCAGGCTTTTGATCGTATTGATCATTTAATAAAACGATTTTTTTTGTGGTCGAGTCGCCTCTGTAATGTTTGGAGAGAGAGAGAGAGTCTGTGACATCACGGTTATGGCAGAAGAAAAGACTCAAAAGACGGATCAGTAATTCTTTCTACCAGAGCGAAAGACACAACAGGCATTAAAGCTCAGGTCAGTTATGAAATAAGAAGTGTGTCACTAATAGTTGTGGCTTAATTAAAAATAATCAGTCTGTGAACACGGCTAAGTGCGCTTTTCCCACCCGTTTTGAGCGAGAGCACTTCGCTCCACCCATTTTCAGCCGTCCTTAACCATACATGGCTTGGTAAGAAACAGCTAGTTAATGCCCACCTCAGTGATTCAGTGGTAAAACGAGGCACTGAATGAAGAGAATAAGAAACTGCTGGTTCTACTTCACGCTATGAGTAAATTTTTATTTATTTTTTTGTCCATAAACACCGGTTCTATAGCAATCACACAATCACATTTCGCGTTTTCTCGCTAAAATGCATCCAGCTTTCAATAACATCCCTCTAAATATTTTGTTTCTGTAACTCCAACCCATGATGCAAAGCTCCATTTATTATTTAAACACAGTTGCCCTCTTATTTTGCTTTCTTTGCCTTTGTTTAACATATTTGACTTTGAATCATTTTTTTAATCTTGAATCGTGCTTTCTTCTATATTCATTTTATGGCTTCTTTTATTGCTTGCTTTGCTTTTTAGGCTTTTATGCTTATTTTGTCTCCGTGAAGCCCGCTGAAGGACCTCTGAGTGCGAATATAATTAAACTGTTCAGTGCCTGTCTTGATCCACAGAGAGAAATGCAGTTTAGAAACAGTATTTTTAATTATAGGATCAATGAAACTGCAATCGTGATTTTTAAAAAAAACATTTTATGCACTTAAATCTTGGCATCAAGTCAGGAGGACTGGGTTCTGTCTCACAAAACTGGATTCCTGACCACAGTTTACTAAACAAGCCGAGCATCTCGGAAGCGTCTACGGGAGACTGTCAGCGCAAAGTGTTTCCAGAAACAGCACGGCGGCTCACAACTGTCTCTGTCAGCTCGGGTTTAGATGCTCAGGTGTTGACTAATCCCCACGCGAGTCCTCGCGAACGTGTGATGTTTACAGAGAACGGCTGATTAAGTGGAACTGGAGGTCTAGTAGCATATTTTCTCCAGGACGGAATAAAATCTGCATTAATATGTAAAAAGAAAAGCATTTACATCAACAAACAGCAGCATTGGGGGCCATGACTGCTTTGTTAGATCTTTCAAGATTTCAAGATTCTTCGTTTGTCACATACACAGTTATTCAGCGTGCAGTGAAATGTACCCCAAATCACACCTAAGACTTCGCAAGTCTTACTGGAGTAACAGCCATTCCTTTCCTTTGTGTGTATGTATGATTTATTTTATTTTATTTTTCTAAAGGATTACACCACTAATGCCACAAAAAACAAAAAAAGTCCTCTAAAGGAGCAGAGGGTCTCCGCAGGAAGTCCCTGATTGCTCTGAGAGCTAATATTAATCTGACATGTCTGAACTTAGCCTGTCCCGGAGCAGGCTGGGGACGCAGTATTAGAAGCCACGGAGATTTAACACAGTTGATTCAGGGTTAGACTGAAGTTAAGGTTAAGTATGAAAACCTGCTTTGTGAGGTTCCTGGAGGAGCAACAGTGATGAATTTTATCATTCAACATTTAATGTCTCTGATTTGGCATCATTTTTGCTTCATATTAATTGACTTTTCCTAATCGAATGTGTTCAAACTGTGAAAACACTGATTGAACACAATGGTCTTCAGTATCAGTTTGACTGTTTTGTCTGTGGATGAAGAAATATCTTATTTCACACGCATTGGTTTTGGTTGTTTGGATGAAACTGAGGGTGTTTATGCTGATAACTGCTAGGTCACATGACATCGAGGAGGAAACATAGTTTTCCACCAGAACTTTGATATTTCATATTTTATATAAAGCACTAATTAGTTCGTCAACAAACATTAAGTACCGACACATGAACTGGGGTCGCAGCTTTAATTACAACCATTTTCTGGAGCGCAAAGGGTGTTGAACGTAACATGAGGGTTAACTCCTTTTGGTCCCAGCCCTACATTTAACCGTCTATTTGGTAGAGGTATCAGGCGTAATCACTGTTTAACAATATTCCACCGTTGCCAAGTCAGACTGGCCAGAGTAAATTGAGGAGCAGCGTTCACTGCACAGTCATGGCGGACGAAGAATGGTAAGACGAGCTTACGGTTGTTCATATATGCAACATATATCTCAGAGTCCGCTCGCTCCTTCCCCGGAATCCAGCTGATATTTGCAAAGCTGTCACTGACTGAGGCGCTAACGTGCGACACGGCCGGCGCTGATGGGGAGGAGGCGGCGAGAGAAAGAGACAGAGAAGGGGTTAGTGGGTGACGAGAAAGATCTGTGTTCAAGCAACAGCCCTGTTAGTTAGAAAGAGCTTCTGGAGGGGGAGCAGCTCCGTTTTCATTTGCCTCATCTCCATTTTAGCATATGGCTCTATCAAAGATCTGACCTGAATAAAATATTGCTTATTAGCATAAGTGGAGCATCGCTCTCCAATTGAAAGATTTCGTGCCACGGAACATTGTCGGCTGCATTAAGGCTCTGAAATAGCCACTGGAACAGAAGTAAAGAACGGCTGCTTTTTAAACCAAATTGCTAAGAGAAAAATGGCATTATAATGGCGAGGCAAATTTGTAAGCCATGCCTTCTTTGAGTGCCATTTAGCGATTCAACCTGCTGCATGTTTTAGCCTCCCGTCGCTAAACGATTAAGTGGCAGCCTGGTCCAGCATCCGAAAACTACGAGCAAGTGGATTTGAGGCCAGCAATTGGGCATGTTCCGGTAATCTGGTAATGATTTGATATGAACATTGAACATTCATTCAATTATTACGAACATGTTTCGCTCTTCTACTTTGGTGACAAAGCGTGGTCGAACAGTTCTGCACATTTAATGACGGGCAGGTCTTGAGGGTTCGGTCTTCGGTCCACCCGAAAGTAAACAGCTTTTCTAAAAATCCACCCTCCCTTCTCAGATTTTCAGAGGCCTGCAGTTGTAACCAGTGTTATTTTAGACATTCTAGTCATGGTGAATTAAAGCCAATGTCTTATTTTTTTCAGTGAAAAAGTCTAGATTTCAGTCCATTAATCAGTTCAAATTTATTGATGTCAACTTTTTAATTAGTGGTATATTTTGTGTTTCTGCATCTGTGAAAGTGAAACGTAACTGGATGAAGAACTGCAGAGGCTGAAGGGAATCTATTCAACACTGCAGCCATGAAATGGTGACTAATGACAATTTTAATGTGCAATTTGGAACCATAAAGAGTCCCAAATAACTATTCGTCAATAAAGCAGCCCGTGTTAAAAGGAAAAGTGCAGTTCTGAATTTTAAGTCAAATGTTCTCCTTCTTCGGCCGGTTTGAAAAGGAGCCTATATCGCATTGTGGTATTGACTCATGAGTGTCGGTTTGATTACTTATAGAACACCGATTTACCCATTTTTCCACTTAACGCAGATTTAGTTCACCAGTCAAGAGGCATTTTCAGTGCCCCATGGTTGCTCCTTTATTTTAAGGCACTGGTGTGTGTCGCTCTGGATAAGAGCATCTGACAAATGCCGTAAATGTAAATTTAAATGTAAACGTAAAGCTGCAGCTGCGAAGCTAATGTTGCTAATACACAGTAGAAGTCAATAGTCACCTAAGTTTCTGTAAAACTACACACTCAAAATATATCTCAGCTCAAACAGCATCCAGCTCTTCATTAAGGTGGATCAGACTAGTGGACGTGGTTTAGGACACAGTATGACTCACTGTGAGCTGTAAAAATGAACTGAACTTCTTCATTAAGGTGGATCAGACCTGTGGACGTGGTTTAGGACTCAGTATGACTCACTGTGAGCTTTAAATGAGTAAATGAGAGGACTGTATCCTAAACCACATGTCTCCACCTTAATGAAGAACTGAATGCAGTTTCGGTGAAGTACTTTTAAAGAAATAGTTTGACTTATCTGCGTCCAGTATTAGAAGCATTAGTCTCGAGAGAGTAAGGATTAGACTTGACTGACTGATTACACCTGTGGCAAATTAAATAAATTTAATTTTTCTCACTATTCCTTTAGGTTCTTGCACTCATGTCGAGTGAATTATTGCTAAAATCGAATTTCCGCAGTTCTTGGGTTATTTTGTACATGTGCAAAGTTTTGAATTCGCACTTGATATTAAAGAAAAACCAAAAACAAGCAGGAAGACTGGAGAGAAGACCTGAGTGCGGGGCTGACTAGCCGGGGCAGGTTTTAGCGCGGATGCTCATGAAGTAAACATCCAAAGCAAACGCCTTACATGAAAAAGCTTGGAGAAAAATAATGAACTTGTTGCTCATTAAGTGAATGAGTGGTTCACAAATTAAGAGAAAAAGCGTTTTCAGAAAGGGTTTCTGGTTTTCCTGGACGAAGACTCGACTCCGGCCGTGCACTGGCTAATTGTTTTCACCCTTTTCAGGTGTTTCAATTAGACGCGTGTCTGGATCTGTCACCTGTCTTGATGTACGTCTCAAATACGCAGAGTCTTTTCCTCGGGGCTGGACGTGCTAATCACATCCATCGCCCCCCCTCCCGAGGTGAGCCTTCCTCTGACATGTCTGCAGTGGAGGCCGCCGGCGCCCGCCCTGCCCGGTCGCGAATCTCGGAAATGTCACCCTCTAATTGCGGACATGTTTCTTCTCTCCCTGTCACAGCGGCAATTGCGTAAAATCGGCAGCTCGCCGTGATGCTTTCCTGTCACAAGAAGGGGAAAAAATGGTGTGGTGTGGTGTGGAGAGGAGAGGGGGGGCTATAAATATCGAGCGCTGCCTGGCTGGGGCTTTGTCATTTCGCCTGTGCGGCGCGGGATTAAATGCTACAGGAAGCATCTGCCAACGCAGCGGGAGGGGAGAGAGCCCCCACACCACGCTGCGTCCTGCAGGGCCCGGCAAACCCAGAAAGAGACGGGGGGTGGCGAGGTGGGTGAGGCGGCAAAAACGGTCTGATCCTCAGCTTTCAACAGCTTCCACTTATCCACTTAAGTAGAGGCAGCTGACTCTCCACGCCGCCGCCCGCCTCCCTCTCTTCCTCCGCCGCACTGATACCTGATCAGACGCTGTCTGTTCGCAATAATAGAACAACAAACCACGGTCAGTCACCGCTCAGCATCTGATCAGTCTCAGACAGTTGAAATGTAACACGATGCACTTTCTCGCCTTCAAGAGCTTGAGGAGATCCTTAAAGGAACGATCTGGAGAGAAATCCCAGAGCGGCCGAGACGGATCTTCTTTATAGATCAGATCTTGGGGTATGAGGGTAATGTCATTAAGACTAGAAGTCATACATTTTTTTTTTTATCATAAACGCAAATCCAAACCATCTCTGGACCCACTCAAGCCACAGTTAAAAGAAGTTCACGGTGTAGCCTCTTTACGCAACAGTGTCTGTTTTCACAAATCGCCTCAGGAGCAGAAGCGCTGATCTACAGTCAGTTTCTGTGATGCCACAAATATGGAGGAATCTGATCCGTCATCAGTCCTGTTTTGCTGACGGCGGTCCTGGTGTCGTCTGTAGCGTTGAGGTTCATTTTTACAGCTCACAGTGAATCTTACTGTGTCCTAAACCACATCCACTAGTCCGATCCACCTTAATGAAGAAGTTCAGTTCATTTTTACAGCTCACAGTCAGTCATACTGTGTCCTAAACCACGTCCACTAGTCTGATCCACCTTAATGAAGAAGTTCAGTTCATTTCTACAGCTCACAGTAAGTCATACTGTGTCCTAAACCACGTCCACTAGTCTGATCCACCTTAATGAAGAAGTTCAGTTCATTTCTACCGCTCACAGTAAGTCATACTGTGTTCTAAACCACGTCCTTACCGAAGACCTGGATGTGGTTTGATGGGATACATTTCAAGCTGTAAATCGAAATGTAAAAGCTGAAACTCACACTATCCACTGCAGCATTTCCCATTTTATACCACTGACCTGCGGGAAAGAAGAAACTCCTGCCCAAAGTTCACTCAAATTTAAACTTACGCAAATTTTTTTTTCGTTTTATGCAAGTAGCCACTGGTCTATGATAACCCAGAAGATACACAGTTTGAATATCCATCCATATATTCCACTGTTATCTGTTCTTTACCAAAGAGATGTTCAGTTTTGAATGGAAATTCGTGGCCCAGATTAGTAACAGTCTCAGTTATAATGCACTGGTGCTCCACCAGCGCGTGTTCTTTGATTATAATCTGAGACGATGCACCCGTTCTGCTGGAGACTCGCTCTCTTTATTCTTTAAAATATCTAAACCGAACCACTGTTAGCTAATCAGACCTTGTCAAGATAAAAAATAGCTTCTTTAGTCTATTTCACCCACATGGACACCACAGACTGCCAAATTTAAAGGGCCGATTTAAACGAAAAATGAGTTTTCCTTGCTTTTTAATGGAAGAATTGCAAACATTATTAAAAATGTACCGTTCACTCCCCCATTCATTCGTTCATATACGTGGACTAAGCTGCAGCCTATTCTGAATTTTTCGCTTGTGATGTTCCAACATTATGTCAGCCCCCCTTGCGCAAGACCCCTGAAGGTCTGTGGTTCTACACCAGCAGCAGATTCTTTAAGTCCTGCGAGCTGTGAGCCTCCATTGACTATTTTGTCCTGCGTAACCTTATTGGCGGTTCTACGGTTCTCCTTCTTTGGAGCACATTCGGCAGGTTCTGACCACTAAACGCTGAGAACACCCCCATTACTAAATGTGTTTACAAAACTATTAAATTCAAATCAGGCGGTTTTTGGACTTAAATTTGTTTGGACTCGATGAACTGGGCAGTGAACGTTACATTGTGAAACTTTGTGTTAACAATCTGCATTAAACACCTGAAAGAAGAGAGAAAAAACAGTTTTTCCATGACACCGGCTCTTTAAACGTACTCATACACATTTTCTAAGTGTTTCCTAAGTCATTCCTCCACCTCAGCCGTGTATAGTCATTATTCATGTAGAGTCCAGTGCACACGTGTTTATACCTATAGAAGAAATCGTGGCATTGGCCACAGGGGACACGGTAGACTTTCTTGGAGGAGAACGAGTTCTGGACTGTCCTGGAAAGAAAAATAATAGTTTGAGTTTCTCCACTTTTTTACAGCTTCTGCTACAGTTTGAGCTATTAATCTACTCAAGCCGCTCTAGTGAAGTGACGCGCTTGGAGAGAACAACAGGAAAATCTGGATTCTAGATTAGGTTAATTGAAGCAACAGGAAAACTACATCTACTGCAGCCTTGCACAGACACTACTGTGTTAGTCAAAGTGTTAAAACACTGGCAGATGGTTTGTTAATAGTGAGACAAATTGAATTTAATGGCTTCTCTCTACTGTGAAAGTAGCCACATCTGAAAGTTAAATCACTGTTGTTGTTTTTTTTTCTGGCAACCGGACAAGACTGACAAAAACGGGTGCTCGGGTTTTTACCACGACTACGGAAAGCAAGCAAATCTACTTTACTGCTTGTTAAGGTTACGTAACACCAAACTGTCTGTTGATTATGGTTATTAACCTAAAGCAACGAGACTCTACAGCTACGGAAGGTAGAAAACTTCCTACTGATGTTGGAAGTGGGCACGTCTGTCGAAGCTGGCGAAACAAAAGAGAAAGAGCATGAAAGAGACATCTTGCAAATGGTGGCAGACACTGAAAGCAGAGAGCATGTGCTTTCTGTTGAAAGCAATGCGAATTACCGAAGCACTGTGAGGATAAAGCGCGCTAGCAGCCAGCATGGAGAAACGCTCAGCTTTGGGAAAATGGGCTCGGCTTAAAGCCCCTTTCACACAAACACTTTTACCAGGTACTTAGCAATCGGCACCACAGGTGATGGCTCAGGTCACGTGACTTGGAGTCGAATCAGGCCAAGTGTTTTTGGTCTAGTTTTCATCTATTTTTTTTATTCTTTGGATGAAAAACATCACAGAAGTGCACTTTTTTTTGCACAGAAATGTAGGAGCGTCTGGCCATTTACGGTACTGAGCCGTTTCTTTATATTTTGCTTTGAATCTCCTTGTTGGTACAAAAATCCTATTTTCTGTTAGACTCTCTTTGGCACACTGAGGAAAGAAATGTGAACAAATGTTTTACTGACAGGCTGCAAAGTGTCTAAAGACTGAGTTCCAACCACTCAGCATTCAGCACCACCAGTATACTGATCACCGCCCGATCATCTGGAACCATCTGCTCCTGGT
>JBBPCX010070145.1:0-10835 GCA_037974365.1 Hydrocynus forskahlii | reverse complement strand
CACATGTTTTTATATATACACACACACACACACACACACACACACATACAAATAGTAGGGCTGGGCACATTATCGCGTTATTATCGTGTATTATTTACTTAACGCCAAGAATAACGCGCATTTTTAAAAAAAACCTTTTTTGTGCGCTCATGAGCGCACGGGGCACGCAGCTCTGTGACTTGGCTGGTTTTTACGAGGGTCAGGCATATTAAATGGACAAAAGTATTAAGAAGCCTGATTGTTACACCAACGGGAACTTTAATGACACTGCATTCAGAAACATAGACTTTCATATGGAGTTGGTCCTCCTTTACAGCTGCCATAATGATTCCACCCCCCACGGCCTGGACTCTGAGGGTACCTTGTTCTTCTATAACAAACTAGATAAAACAAGAATGCCTTGCAGTGGTAAATAGCTTTGGTTTTATATTTGATTTGATCACATTGTTTGCTTTTACTTAGAACAGAGCACAGTTTCATGGCAATATATAATTTTTCATGCATTTTAGTGCTAGCAGACACAGTCTGGAATTCCCGCATTGTAACAGTCTTGAGTGTTTCTCTGAGTGTTCTCATATTTTTCATTTTGTTCTTCTTAAAGCCCTGCATTTTTATTACTGTAAATTAAATTATTACTGTATTTATCTGCTTATACAAAGAAAAGGCACTTGCATGAATTACAGTGAATGTAAGGGTAACACTGGTATTTACATTCTAGCACTGCGGGAGACAGCAGTTCAGTGTAAACTGTACAGTATACGGGTTTACCCTTATATTTTCTTTCAGGGCAATGTATTAAGCAGGGTTAAAATGAAATACAAGTGCTTTGGGAGCATATTTAGGGGCATATTTGGGGTTTACGCTATAAAAAAGGCATTTTTAGGCTTTTTTTTTTTTTCACCACATCGCAGTTTTTCACAATTTGCGGGTGCTCTTGGAATGTAACCCCCGTGAATTTCGGGGGGTTACTGTATATGCATGCCGTATTGTGGTTTTTGTTTTACCATACAGTGACATATCCTACATCTGACATGACCTCTCTTTATCCTTCAGAACTGAATAGACTGGTTCCATCACATAATTGAGTTCTGTTCTGATTGGCTGTAAATTGTGTGTTACTAAAAGTGCATCAGCCTGAGTGGGCAGGGCTACACTGCTGTAGGCTGAGTAGGTGGACATTTGAAAATATGTTGTTTTCTGTGAACACGAAGACAACAGAGGCTGTTGTGATGTTGTCTTTAAATTACTCTTGCTTTTACCTGTTCCAGCTTTACAAAATAAAACACCATGGCACATATAGTGTAGTGTAAAAATGGCATCTCTTCCGGGGGAGTAATATTGTAGCCACATCACCTGCTCTTACCTACTACACCCAAAAAGCGACTCCCTCTGATCTCTAGCTTCAGTGTCCCAGCTCTCTCCCACACACACACAAGCACACAGGAGTGGCTACCATCATCACAAATAAATTGAAGAATAAATAAAGAAGTAAATGGTAATGAATGCAATGAGAGAGGAGGAAATAAGTGGCAGAGAGCGAGGGAGAAGAGAGGGTGAGACAGAGAAAGATGATATAGAGAGAAAGAACATACAACGACAGAACAAAAGAAAAAAGAAAGATAAGGTGAAATGGAAAGGAGAGAAAGATAAGGAGACAAAGAAGAGAGGGACAGCGAGAGAGAGAGAGGGAGAGAGATAGGTTCTCTGCTCAAAAGCACAAAAACATTACTCATTAATAGGGATGTCATTGAGAGCTTGTGAAGCCTCCGGCACAAAAGAGACAAAAATAACAAAGTCTTCGGGGGGCTAAAAGGAAACAATACCGCGCAACGCCGTTGATTCATTTAACATGAACCAGCTAAATTAAATCGCTGCACAGACCTAATGAACATAAAACTGTTTACATCCTTGCTGTTAGCGCCAGACTTTCAATATACATTTAAGAAGCTGAAATAAAAATGGCTATAACATTAATCGCAGACATGCTATTATAAGGCAACATGATAATCAGCCCTGACTAGAGCAGGCTGAGCTATTAGAATCTCTATAATAGACTATAATAATAAGCCTATGCAAAATATGCTCATTGTGTGGCTGAACAATTAGGCTGATTCACATTCACTTCAGTTCAATCCAATCCAATTCAATTCAATTCAAGACCAGCATGAAACACTAAGCAGATAAAACATGCAAGTGATTTACATTTAAATCTGCATCAACTTAGACACCTACTAAATCCTTTCAGTTCTGGTCTTGAATATAGAAATAAGGCTGCACAAACATATCATCTACTAATCATTACCGCGATACTGGCCTCTAAAAGACTAATAACGCAAAAGGCTGCAATATGCAAATGAGCCATCACAATGTTTCCGACAGGACAATCAATCGCAGCCCCAGGTGAGTTAGTGGGTGCTAATGAAGCGGTCTTCATATAAACTACCAAAATTACATGAATTTTTAACCATTAACCATCAGAAATCGAATGATGCGAGCTGCTAACACATTGTTTTAGAGAAAAGAATACCCTTCTTTAGGGTTTCGATCGACAGTGGAATTACAAACATCACTGAAAGCTTTATTTCGTGATAATCAGTCATGTAGAACCAGAGGTGTAGGGGGGGGTGGGGGGATGGCACTGTGCGTAAGTCCTTAAACAGCATAAACAGTTACTGTAGATACATAAATTCCATGTGGGACATATACTTGTCATTGTAAATATTGGTACATAGTTCAATTGTTCTACATATCTTATTATAATACTAATGCGTGTGTAAGGCGAATATTTCCAAAAGCTTCAATATGTATGTTTGTGGATGTTCACAGCTTAAAAAAAAAACGAACTATTAAAAGAATTTCTGATTTTTGTAGTTTTTGTGTATCCTAAAAGTTGGTTAAATTACAAAAATAACCTTTTTGTCATGTTGGCTGGTTGTGCTAAAAAGGAATCTTGTCCAATACACATCATTTAAGGCTTTAAATATTAGGAAAGAACAAGTAATACAGATACAGGAAAACACCCTTAAGGGTTCAAAGGGTTACAGGTGTTGGTGAATCTGGGCATGAATTGGCAGGGCTAAACTAAACTGTTGTAGAATAAGGAGATATATTTAAATGTGTTGATTGTGTGACATCATAAAAAACTATGATTTGAAAGCAGGCTGCTTTTGTAGCTTATTTTCCATATGTGGACTGGGTGGATGGGGGAGTAAACATACCATTTGAAACAATATCTACAGACTTTTAGCCTTTTTGGTAGCCTAGTGGATACTAGTCTTTTTAAGCCAGCTGGTGGCCTAGTGGTTAGGGCATTCGCCCTGCGATCAGGAAGTCGTGGGTTTGATTCCTGAGACTGCTAGTGGCACCTAAGAGGTTCCCTTGAACAAGGTACCGTCCCCACAGACTGCTCCCCGGGCGCTGTGTTCCTGGCTGCCTGCTGCTAACACTTGGTGCATGGGTTAAATACAGAGGAGGAATTTCGTGCTTTTCACTGTGTGCTGTAGTGTGTTTGACAGAATGGTCACTTTCACTTTTCACTAAAGCCATGATGTGGGCCCTTTAATGTACTGGACGGCATCACAATCTGTAGTAGTAAAATTGCAGCAATGGTGTTTTGTTCATATCATGTAGCCATGGTCCTAAATATCTCCAATATGCTTTATTCTGACATCCTTATCATTTCTTTCACCATTACACTGATATTTTCTATGGAACAATCACTGTTACAAATTCCTGTTGTCTGGTGCATCCGTCACATCAAGCTTAGTTCAAAGTTATCAAGTTAGCTCTGCCAGAAAGAGCCTCGGGCAATGCAAGCCTGACGAATGAACGTCATCAGCATGAAGCCGCCCAGGACGCGTCTGCGATTCGGAGTGAAAGAGAGCAGCAGCAGAGCTGTTGCATGTGCGATTTGCAGCTTTGCAGTACATCAGCAACTGCGGTTCAGAGCAGAAATCAAGCGATTAAAACAAAAAAAGGAAGGAAGAGAAAAGGGAACACTGAAGAGAGAGAACAAGAGGCCCTGTCGCCCAAGGCCAAAGGGTCAAATAATAGGACAAAAAGAAATCATATTCATGGTATATAAAACACCATGATGTGAATACAGTACTTGACTGATGCGCTTAACTCTTTAGTTTTGGGGTGGGGGGTGGGGGGTATTTTTATTTTTTTAAACAGTTCGACTTGTTGCTGTGTGAGTTTTTTGCTCGTTCTCCGGCGTTCCACACTAAAATTCGACCCTCCGTTCTTTTAATTACTGTTCATTTTTTTGTATTTGCTCCAGTTGCGCCATCTGACTGTAGAAGAGCTACATACCTCCCCATTAGTGAGAGGATGTTCACCTCGATACTGGTGCGACTTGTTTGTCTTTGACTCATTCGACAGCAGAAGCTGTGGTTGCTATGGTTACAGACCCAAAAACGTATTAATATTATAGAATGTAAAGATATATCAGCTGTAATCCTGAATCTCCATTAACACATAGATATACTGAACATATCACTATTTATTGTGTAATGCTATTTGTATTTTTTTTTTAATTTAGAATATTGAGTAATATTAATGTGGAAAGAAACATTCACTTGTCATCTACTAGTAACAATGTTTCTGAGTCCTGACACTCATAATAATGGTTCTCTCCTCAGTTTATGGTTGCTTGTCGTATCAAAACGGCGTCCACTGAGTCTTTTCTGCAGAGCTGCTTTGGTTATTGCGGTTTTTCTTTTTTTTTTTTTATTGTCTTGTTTGAGTTAACCCAGTTAACTTGTTAGCGATGTCCTGGTACACCTTTCTGTCCAAACAGACCGCAGTGATTGTAATTCCCAGTTTGTCTGTATTGTTGGCGTTTTACACTCACAGTATTAAAAAAACGACTCTTTCCAAGGCCATCTGTTGCCGTGACAACATTTTGACCAATCAAAACGCAGTTATGCGCATCAGCTCAGCCGCAGCCTGTTTTTAGCCATGACAGCACGGGTACGGGTCGCTTTATTTGTAACACAAAAACATTTGCTCACAGTGCACAGTGCACCATGGTGCCTTGTGCCAGTGGAAAAGTGACATTTTAGGTGTTAAAATACATTAGCTTAAAATCTAAATGCCACCAAAATCAAAGATAGAGTCTGTAGAGACGCTCAGAACACACACAGAGCAGAATGTAGACTCGCAGTGTAGCCGCTTCAAGGTTAATGTTGTAAAAAGAGCCGGTCGAAGCCCCCGGAGGCTGAGCGGTACAGAGATGTGAGGATTTCCTGCTTAATTCAGCCTGAGCAGAACCTTGATAGGACACAGAAAATTCCTCTCACTCACAGAACAGGACTGCTATACAGAGCACTTACTGATGAGCACTAACGCTACCACTGAAGAGCCACATTTACTATTGTTACTCAATCATAGCTCGGAATAAACTGAGAAATTCTATCAACTCTGTCGATTCTCTAACTTTCAACTGAAATCATATTTACCTGATTTCCATTTACCTGTTATCTTGTGATTAGGATTGGATCAGGATTCTGTTCCACAGAAAGGAAAACATATTCATTTTTGTCATATTTGTTCATCGCTGACACTGAAATGAACAGGAGTAGACCATACCTGTAAACCATGAAGCCGCTAACTGTGATTATTAAAACAACTTCTCTCAGTGATCTTGCAGGTTTCAGTAAGTTAAATTTAAGACCTTTTAAGACCATTTTGAGTAAAATTTAAGACCAACACGATTACTAGAAACATTCGAATGATACCAGAAATTCTCAAAACCTTCTATTTTTATTGATTCAGTTTTAAAACAGATAAAACACTTTAAATGACAGAACTTAACAAACATTTTCCCAACACAACACTAGCCTAACACATACAACCTAACCCTGCATATGCCGTTCATCCCCTTTAGCACCAATTTCGGTTTCAAGGACTTTCAGTTCGGCAAGTTTTTCTTTGTACACCCTTCTCAGGGCACTGGACTTAGAGAGCATCTGAGTCATCTTAGAACAAGCCAACGCTTATTGGGAATGAACGGAGGTAAGAATTTAAGACTTGGGTAAATTAAATTTTAAGACCCTGCAAGAACCCTGTTCTCTAAACCAAAGTTGATGGGAATTGGTATCACACGGCATCTTAAAGAGTATCAAAGATAGCCAAGCGTTTTCTCTTGCTAAGAGTGGAGAATGAAACCTTGTGTCATATATTTTTCCTTTCTGTTGGTGAACTAATAATAAGTTACATTAGTTGCATGAAATATGAGACAGGAGGACTTCAAATGACCAGCCGATACAAACAGATTACTCTCCATAATTGATTCAACCGTTTTCTTTTTGAAAGGTAAAACAAAAAACAAAAACACACAAATATGTACACACATGTACATACATCCTACAAACACACACACACACTGTGTGTTAAAATATATATCCATATACATATGCATATATAGATACACAAATACATACACACATTAAATATATAACAGACCCAAATACATTTTGCATAGCCTTGATCAGCTACCATACACGCACTTATTTAATCTCCATAATAATAAATGCAACTGGAACAAGCTAGCAAGCAATCTGGAGCCGCAGGAACCTCATTCAGACTGTAGTTGGGGCAGATATTATCACTTACAACTGAGAGACTCTTCCAGTCAAATCTCTAATAAATCCAGAGTGTAGACATGGCCAACGTGCTCGTGTAGTGGTGAGGATTTACTTTGATAAACATTTGTGCACACATAAGTGTGTTAAATAAAAAAAAAAGGTAAATGTGACTGTTATTCAAACGCTGTTTCCCTTTTCAAACAATTTTACTAATTTCAAATGAAATCATCCCATTTCTTTGTAACCCTAATTATCATGGCAGAAACTGCTGACTAATCACTAATCACTGGGGAAACCTTCCACACTCTTACCGTCGCAATGCTGGAGTTGAGATATGGAGTGAGGTCTCACCTGAATGCGTTTACTGCAGACTGACCGATTGATAGGTGCTCCAACGTAAACGGTTTCCAGAGCACAAGCGCTCGCATTAATGACTTTTAAACGCTTTTGAGGGTTCTGGATTGTCGTCGCGCTGCGGCCTGTTTGGTTTGCATTCTTCTTTCCATTTTATTGATTTATGCTGTTTGATATGCTTTTCTTCTGAGGCTGGTTGATAACAGAGGAATAACACGAGCCCGAACAGCCTTGATGAAACACAACAAGAACAAGGTAAACATCCCATTCAAATGATGGTGGTCTCGTGTGACAACGGCTCAGAGAGAAAACACTGGCTGATCTTTCTCTAGAAGTGTTGTCATAAAAGTGGAGGGTTCTTCATTTGATGTTATTCCCGAAAGAACCTTTCAACGCAGGGTTTTTATAAAACCCTTTTTGCAAATGACGTGCAAAAACTCTTTAAACGGTGGACATTTTTTGGTTTTTACATAACTCTATTAAAACATACTTTGCCAATATGAAACGTTAGTGCCTTAAAAGGGATTCCTGCTGATTTTGAGACAGAAAATACACAAGGTGATCCAGAACATGAAATTCTTTGATCTAGAGAATCTCACTGGCTCAACTGTTTACAGCTGTGGTGAATGAAACCAGGCATCTGAAGAGTTGAAGGCCTCTAATATCTGGTCCACACTGTACGATTTTGTTCTGTTCCTAGACAAAAGATGAGAATCGCAAAACAGTCGAGTTGGTTTCTTTGGCCATGGCTCATAAACGGTTGTCCTACATCGTACTGCGAGAGGGATTCAAAGACGGCCATCATTACGGCGTCCAAGAGAGAAACTTAGGATGACCATCACAGTGTGTGTGCTGCTACAACCTATGTCTAATGAAAATGGTGTGTGTGGGGGCTTCCATCTCTATCTTACTCGCATACACATACTTGTGTCCCATGCAGCGTGTTTGTGTGTGTGTGTGTGTGTGAGAGAGAGAGAGAGAAATGGAAGTCTGAGAGCTGAGAGCTCTGATCACCGTTGTGTCCTCAGAGAAGGAAACGTCCTTTACCTGATGCCGTTGGAGAGTTATCTAGAACTTATTAATTCAAATGAGACGAATCGGAAAGGGGACCATTATTTGAATACCACACCCTGTCCTGAACATACTGCTCTACTAACCTCAAAAGACCTCACCCAGAACCTACGATGGGATCTGGTGCCATTAGGGCATATCACTGAGCCAAAGACCCTGCGCCAAATTATCAACATCATCATCATTAGTAGTAATAGCAGTGCTGCTGTATCACTTCGTTTATATTATGAGAAACGAGCGTCTTGCTCAATTTGAGTTTCTGTGCATCAAACCATCGTGATCCAAGAAATTGAATAAAATTCTGGTGAAAAATAAAGTGCAGCCATGCTGATGCCTGCCATCCTTTTTTTGGTTCTTCCTCTGTTTTGGTTTCTCATACAGGTGCAGCGTGTATCGGTCACATCCACTTCCCATTTAGGCTCACACAGAACACATGTGAGTTTCAGAAGCTGCGGTTTTTCAACAGGCATGTATTGTAGTATGGGCTCTGTTCTCACAGCTTCTGCAGGAGCAGCACAGGAAACACACACACACACACACACACACATACACACAGAAACAGAGAACACAGTTTCCTAGTCCACAGGCCACAGTGAAACAGACCCTCACAAACACACACAGATTTGCATGTAAGTAACAATATGTATTCTGATACATAAAAATGTAAATATGCCCCATACGTTCTACATATTATATACATATTACACACATGCACATACACATATACTTTTACAATATGAATGTCCCATGCCCTGTGACTATCTGTACTAAACCTCACACGTCCAAAAAACGTTTACAGGAGACATTAAATGCTTGTAAGTTACGGCTATGCTTTAATTTTATGGGATTTTGGACCGTTACTATGGCTCTGCTCTTCATGAAATTCTGACCATGATGTAAAGGACAACTGACACACTCAAATTGTGAATGAATGGCTGTATCAACAAACAAATAAATGTGAGTGATGATATCCAAGCATCTATATGTAATATGTTGCACATCATTCCGCCGCGTGCACGTGTGTGTGTGCTTGTCCGATTGGTGAAGAAAACACTCGAGTGGCAACATGGTTGGCCAGGCGCTGACCAGATGGAGGCATCCGTTGGATTCCTTGCCCTCAGCGTCAACTCACAATACCCCCATTCTGCTGGACACACACTGACATGCACACTGGCTATCGTAGGTTTGCATGCGCGCGCACACACACACACATGCGCGCACACACACACACAAACCACAGAGCAGCTGCACACAGAGAAAGAGCAGGAAGAAGGGGTTATGGCTTTCGGCCACTGTGGCGATCGCTGGGGACAAAACGCTGTTGTCTCAAAGCAATGATCATATGCAGCTAAAACGGACACTAGCGGATTCATACTGACAACCTAAGAGCTCTAGAGCATAAACGGAATCCCTCCTGGTTACTGTACATATAGACATAACCAAAAACTGCACACATGTACACGTAAATTTGGGACAACTTTACAGTAAAACTGCCCTCATAAACGGTTTATGAAGGTTTTAAATGTGCTGATTACTGGTTATGAGTTCATCATTAACAAGCAGTAATAACACATAAAAAGACAACAGTGTCCTTTTGCTTGGCAAACAGTGAGCCCACAGTCATCTATGAGACTCAAATCCTGCTGGTTATCTTACTTTGTAGTAGGTTAAACAGACCCCTTAATGATGATAGGGTTCTAATGGCAGTGGTCTGTTTCTGCAGGATAATGAACCGTGTCACACTGCAAACACTATTCAGGAACAGTTTGAGGAACATTACAAGAACTCAGGGAGGGCTGCAAACATTCGATATTACCAAATAGCAAATAACATCATTATGGACACTTCTCATCCTGGTCATCGCTTTTTTTGAACTCCTGCCCTCAGGGAAACGGTATAGGTCACTTAGAACACGCATCAGCAGATTGCAAAACAGTTTTTTTCCCTAAAGCCATTCAGCTCCTAAATAATTCATCTATAATAACTACAACTCCTAAGTAGTCCAGAGGTCTTATGGAGCCCATGACTCGATGGGTAAGAGCTGTTAGGCATCATTAGATTGACATACACTGCACTACGCAGGTGGATTTAACGCTATATGGACAAAAGCATTGTACTTCCAGGAAAGAGAAATCGTAATGCTTCAGCAGACCAAGACATTTTGGACAACACCATTCTTCCAACTTTGTGGACACGGTTTGGGAAGAGCATTTCCTATCCAACATGACTGTGCCCCAGTTATTAAAGCAAGCTCCATAAAGACATGACTGGATGAGTTCAGTGTGGAAGAACTTGAATGGGCTACACAGAGTCCTGACCTCAACCCCATCCAACACCTTTGGATGGGAATTGTGAGATTGTGAGCCAGACCTTCTCATCCAACATCAGTGCCTGACCTGATAAATGCTTTACAGAATGAATGGACACAAATTCAAAATCTTGTGGAAAGCCTTCCAAAAAATGTGGAAGCTGTATTACCAAAGGGGGGAGCAACTCCATTTGAAAAGAAAATGTCATTAAAGTCCCTGTTGGTCAAGCGTCCCAATACTTTTGTCAATATAGCATATACATGTATTTTTATATACACACAGTCGAAGTCGAGTCGACTAGTCGTGATGACGTCACACACACGCAGCGAAGGAACACAGGTGTCCAACACTGAGCAACATTTATTAAAGTTCTGGTAAATGTTGGTAAATGTCCAACAGAGTGGGAACAGTTTAAGCCGCGGCAGGACTACTCCCTGCAGTGCTAGCGTTAGCCATGTTAGCTAGCGGTGCCGTTTCAGATGCCGTGCAGAACGCCGGTACTGTTCCTGTA
>JBBPCX010070144.1:0-10835 GCA_037974365.1 Hydrocynus forskahlii | reverse complement strand
CCCAAAATATTTTGCCTTGCACTCAGTCATGGCACCCAGTGCCTGAGGCAGCACAACATCCCCAAAACATCACTGAACCTCCACCATGTTTGACTGTAGGTCCTGTGTTCTTTTCTTTGTAGGCTTCATTCTGTTTTCTGTAAACAGTAGAATGATGTGCTTTACCAAATAAATCCAGCTTGGTCTCATATGTCCACAAGACGTTCTCCCAGAAGGATTTTGCCTTCCTCAAGTACATTTTGGCAAACTCCAGTCTGGCTTTTTTATGTTGCTGCATCAGCAGTGGGGTCCTGCCATAGCGTTTCATTTCATTCAGATGTCGACAGATAGTTTGAGCTGACACTGTCACACCCTGCGTCTGCAGAACAGCTTGAATTTGTTTAGAAGTTGGTTGGGGCTGTTTATCCACCATTCAGATTATCCTGTGTTGCAGTCTTTTATTAATTTTTCTCTTCCGTCCACGTCCAGGGCCATGTGTTGTAAACTTCTTAATTGTGTTGCGCATAGTGGGCAAAGGAACATGAAGATCTCTGGAGATGGACTTGTAGCCTTGAGATTGTTGATATCTTTCTACAATTTTTGTTCTCAACTCCTCAGACAATTCCCCGCTCTTCTTTCTGTTCTCCATGCTTAGTGTGGCACACACAGAAAGGTTGAGTCAACTTTTCTCCATTTTTCTCCAGTTATTGCCATATTGCCAGCACCTATTTCTTGGCACATGTGAGTTTAAACAAGCATCATATGCTTGAAATTAAACGATTTACTCACAATTTTGAAAAGGTGCCAAAAATGTTGTCTGCCCCCTTTTTTGAGTTTTGTGAGAAATTATGTAAAAAAAAATTTTTCTCAGCAGTCAGTTGATCTAATGCACATAAAGGAAATAAACATGTATGTACCAAAACATTTGTAATTGCAATAGTCTTCTGGGGGAAATTGTGCATTTTCTGCAAAAATTCCAGGGGTGCCGATAATTTTGGCCATGACTGTATATATATAAATGCTTGGCAATGCTTGGCAATGATTAATCGCGATTAATCGCATTGTTATACGCAAAATTAAATAATTCATTCAAAACTAGTGTATTGTGCACTTTTATTAAAAAAAACCTGCATTTGTCTGCATATATACTTTTTGAGAACCTGAGAACCTAACTGATAATTGTACGCGGAAATCCCCACAATAATGCGGAAACTGCAAATATTCTCCACTTTTTTTTTTTTTTGCTTTTCTCGTGGCAATATATTTTTGTTCTAAATTATTGAGAAAAATATAATGTACCAATTTTGTAACATAAATAGTAATCCAAATATAAATTCAACTTTCCAGTTATTTTCCAGTTATTGGCTGCTGCCCTCCTATTCTCGTGTTTTCGTTTAGTTCCTTTAAAAGCCCTAATATGCCGCCCAAATGCCCTGCGCCTTCTGGCAATGACCTAAGTGCAAGAGAAAGAGTAAGACAATCCAGGAGAAGGTTGAACTACTGGATATCCGGGAAGGAAAAAGTTATGCCGCTGTGGCACACCGTTATGAACAGTAAATTATTGAACTTTAAAATCATTGGTGATTACTGTACGTTTTACTGTATTTTTATTACTAAAACATTAAATTAAATTATTACTGTATTTACTGTGCTTATACCAAAGAAAACGGCAGCGCATACCAAAGAAAACATGCTTGCATTAATTAATTGTGGGAGATGGCAGTTCAGTGTAAACTGTCCAGCACAATACGGGTTTACCTTTACATTTTAAAGGTAAAGGTGATAATTTACTGTTCGTCGCCACCCAACAAACAGTGAATTATTTAATTGAAAAAAATTATTGGTGATTACTCGTTCATTTTACTGTATTTTTATTACATAAAAAAATTACATTCAATTTTTACCCAGCTTATACCAAAGAAAACAACAGCACATACCAAAGAAAACGCCTGTGCATGAATTACAGTACAGTCCAAACAGGGGTAACGTATGTATTTACATTCTAGTACTGCAGGAGTTCAGTGTAAATTGTACAGTACAGATATGGGTCTACCTTTACATTTTCGTTAAGGGTAATGTACTAAACTGAGTTTAAAATTTAATTAAAGTGGTTTGGGAGCATATTTGGGGGCATATTTAGGGTTTACACTATAAAAATAGCAAATAGCAAATCAGCATCATCTTCTTCCACATCTCCTTCGACCTCTACTGTGGTAGTAGTCATCACGGTAGCGTTAGTAGCCTCTTCTCTTGTGTCTCTTCAGCCCCCAAGTTAACATTAGCTGTTAAGTTAGCACTAGCACTAACGTTAGCTGCCTCTCTCAGTTTGGTAGCAACAGTCCCAACGTCCGATGTGCTACCACCAGCAGACAGTTGGTCTTCTTGATCAGCTTGTTTGGCCTTTAAAGAAATAGCCCAACGTGCGTTGTTGCTTTCTTCTATTCGACATGTCAGCAACAATGCCTTGTAAACATGTATTGCTAACTAAATTAGCTCGTGTGAGTGGGTAGTGGGCAGCGCCCCCATGAGCAGGCTACGGTTTTTCATGAGTAATAAGCTCTAAATATAATTTTATTTTACTTATTTTACACCTGTGAGAAAACCCATGCCCAAAATGGCATTTATTTGGTCATCATATCAATATTTTAGAGCTACCTCAAAATTTCACAAATCATTTTTCCAGGGGAGCTCATGTCACCACTAGGGGAGCTATAGCTCCCCCTGCTCCCCCCAGTTCACACCCTGAATACCTTCAGTTTTGAAAGAAGCTACAAACTTCAAGACATTTTTACAATATGTATAAATGTGAACATATGGTGTGTTTACAGTGTGTGAGTTCTGATTAAACAGTGTATAAACAGTGCTTACATTTTCAGCATGTGGAACTGAGAAGGACCAACAAATTGAAACATTTAAAACAGTATGTTTAAAGCGTCATGGAAACAAGCAAACAGAAAAACATTAAAAGACTCCAGTTAGCATCGCACAGCTACAGTCCTGTGTGTGTGTGTGTGTGTGTGTGTGTGTGTGTGTGTGTGTTTGTGTGTGTATGTGTGTGTGTGTGTGTGATTTTGTGCCTGTGTGAAAGAGAGACTGAAAAAGGCTCAGATGCTGTATTGCACTTAATCTTCACAAGCATGCATGTGCTCACACACACACACACACACACACACACATACATGCACACATATAAAGCTAGAGTGTGTGTCTGTTAGAATGAATCTTAAATCTTAGAATTTGTAACATCTCAAAATCATGACAAACTTTCTCTCTCTCTCTCACTCTCACTCTCTCTCTCTCTTTCTCTCCCTCCCCTCTTGCTGTCTTCCTTTGTCTCTCTTGTGCAATGCTTTTATGTTATTTTTTTCCAAAGCAAGGACTGTGATATGTAAAATGATATAAATAAGAGAGAGAAAAATTAATAAACATGTGAACAGAAGTAGGACAATAAATAAATCCCTTTTCTCTTCCTCTCTCTCATTTTACTCTAGTTGTCTCTTTTCTTTCTTTATGTTTATTGGCATGACTGCATTAAAAACCATAAGCTTAGAAAGTAGAATAACAAAAATGAAACAATAATAACAATATCAACAAAACGAACAACAATAGTAACAACTAGGGATACATGATGATTCAGAAGCACTAATATTTAAATTTGATGTTTAGATTTGACAGATGACTGAAACCATTTATTGTATTCTGGAAGAATTTGCAAATCAGCAGCAACTATAACAACAAAATTAAGCACCAAAGTTATAGCCATAGTAAAACACATTTGTAATACACCAATTTAAAATATTTACTAATAATTATAATTTCATGTGATGGTACGGTAGGGGGCAGTAAGACTGGAGGATGTCTAATGTGGTGAAATGTTGATACACATTTAGTAACATAAAGGAACTGTGTGTCCCTTTCCAAGAATAATTTCTGTACGGTACATTGTGCACTAAAGTATTTTGAGTTTGCATTGTGGTCTGACTTTTGTTCAGTTCTCCTCTTTCTGTGTATTTCTCTCCTTTTCTTTTTTTCTCTCTCTCACTTCTTTTTCTTCTTTTTCTGCTCCTCTCTCTGTATCATATCTGCACTGCAGAGTATTTTTGAGTTTATATAGAGGTTTTTGATATTTGTCTATTTTTATGGGAGCTGGCAAGAAACAAACATCACAGACTCTAACAGACTTAACCCACTGATAGAGAAACAGGAGAAAGAGAGAGAAAAAAAGGAGAAAAAGAGTCATTTTTCATGTACAGAGACAGAGAGAGAAAGAGAGAGTGTGTGTGTGTATGTGTGTGTGCGTGTGTGTGTGATCTGTATTCACTGTCAGTTCTTTCCGTCTGTTTTTATTTGCATCTTTATCATTTTCTCAGCTAATCATCCTCCCAGCTGGCACACACACATGCAGACATACACACACACACACACACACACACACACACACACACACACACACACACACACTCACACACATGACCTTTCCTCATCTACATCCGTCCAGTCTCAGGAACAGGTGGCAAGATGCATGTGTTTGTGAGTGTGTGTGTGTGTGTGTGTATGCGTGTGTTCGGGGAGGAGAAGGAAATTCCCTCATTCTGTGCCAAATACACACACATACACAAACACACACATACACAGACACCCACAAATGCAAACACACATACACACACACACATACACACACACACACACACACACACACAAACACAAACACACACACACACACACACACATACACATACACACACTCAAAATGCAAACACACATACACACACAGTGGTGGTCACAGTCCGGACTTATATTAGTGTTACGGTATATTTGATAATATTGTCTGATTATATTATGACTAACTGTGTAAAAATAACCTTAAACATTTTTGCAAAGAGTCTGACCCATCAAAATATTCGAATGGATGAAACAAAGTAATTGAAAATGCAATCATCATCACCTGTCTGACACAGATATTATGGTAGATAATTACAACCCATTCATTTAGTGTTCGCCAGCCATCTCAAATTCCATTATATATGAAATAATGTGAATAGACTACTGTCTGAGTTATAACATGTCAGGTTGCTTCTTTCACCTGACAAAATAAAACATTTATGCATGCCATATGAACAGCGAGGAAAAACATTAATGCCTTAGTTTTATTATTGTCATTTTTATTTTACGCACTTTAGTAGGCAGCTGGTGGCCTCGTGGTTTGGGAGTTGCCCCTGTGATCAGAAGATCGTGGGTTTGAATCCCCAGACTGCTAGTGACACCACTTAGGTACCACACACTGCTCCCCGGGCACCCCTGTTGGTCGCAGCTCACTGCTTAACTTGATGAATGGGTTAAATGTGGAGAACAAATTTCACATTGTGCACACTGTGTGCTGTGCTGTGGTGTGTTCACATGTGCCTATATATTTACATTTGAGACCTTCACATGTCTTTTCAGTGTGTTTGACTTTGATATGAGTTCTGTGGTCCTCTAGCCTTCAATCAGCAGCCAGAATTCAATGATTCTGTACAACAAATTCCTTGAGCATAATCTAACAATTTAATTAGGAATTCCTCAATTCATCTTTTCCCCCTTAATCTGATATGAATATTTTAATATTATGTGATAAACCGCTATCAAGACTAATTCACAAATTCGATATTTTATTTTTAAATGGCACTGTTATAGCTTTAGTGATAGTTTAATATTGGGTAATGGCCAGAATTTGCCAAAACACAATTTGGTAATGATAAATAGCGTTTGGCTAACAGTTACTTAAATATATTTTGTTTTACTGGACTAGAACAGTGAAATGATCATTTTAGAAGGTCATGATTATGTTGTGATTTAACTTCTCTATCATGCCACAGTGACCATTATGAAATGGTTGCAATCTACAGGTGAAAAACATTGTTTAGTACATAAAGAATACATGATTTGGTATATGGTTTGGAATGCCCATGTTTAGACGGAAAGTGGCTAGTGTAAAGACAGTAGCAGCAGTAGAACTGCAACACTTTAACACTGCAGACAATTATACCACTTTGGTGCCTCGCTGTAGATCTTGTAACGAGAAGTGTGTCAGGAATACTGCTTAATTTACTTTTGTAAGAGTGTGAATTCTGAACAGAGGAGCCACACTAGCTACACTAGGTAGACCCAAAGCAAAAATATGATTGTATGAGTAAATCATCAGTCAATGACTTTTTCCATTGCAGTGTTTTTATTGATTTTAACGCGTTCTACAAATACACAATGCTTATCTATATGATTACTTTCAGTTTTGGGGACTTTTCATTATTTCTTTCAGGTCTTTTGCCATGTTAACTCGTGTTTTTCATCCACAAGGTAGTGACAGCCTTGTTATCTACAGTAAAATTTGAGCTCTATCTTTATGAGGCTATGAATTGTTTTTTCCATTCAAATAAGTGTCCTTCCCCACTCACAGCTCTTTTTGTGATTGTTTTCACCGCAGAGCATTCTCACCACTCCCCTTTCGCACCTCATTGCTTGCTAGCAGCTCAACACAGTCCCAACGTTTTACACAAAGAGCCAACAGCATCCTAATTCAACTGATGAGAGAGTTATGGGAATAGTTGATCACATTCATTACACACATTTGAGTCAATTCTTATTCCTTTGGTAGAATGGCAGTAAGGGGCCTGCAGAAATACTCTACAGTCAATTATTTAATCGTATGAAGTATCTTGCTTATATTGTCCACAGTGAAGCAATGTCAAAAGCTTGACCATAACTCAAGCTTTTGACATTGCTTCACAGAGTTTAGAACAGAGTGTACAGAGTGTATCTGTGTGGGTCAGTGTGAATTCATACATAGAGTAAAGATCAGAATTGGCATGCACATGTTCCTTTAGAACTGCAACATCACACACATGATTGAAGGCATCAACAAGGAGCTAACAAACTCGTGTGTTTCTGTGAGTTTATGTATGTGAGATTGCGTGTGTGTGTGTGTGTGTGTGTGTGTGTGTGTGTGTGTGTGTGCTGTGTGTGTTTAATTATTTCAGTGTATGAAAGACATTGGGAATCTCCATGTCTTCTATCATCACTGATGACACCCATCAGGAGGTGTGTGTGTGTGCATGTGTGTGTGTGTGTGTGTGTGTGTGTGTGTGTGTGTGTGTGTGTGTGTGTGTGTGATGAACAGATGGCTTGGGATTCTGTGAGCTGAAATTTGATTGGATGTGCTGGGGAAAGAGATGAACTTGCAATTCACACCCAAACATCTAGAACACATGGGTTAGAAACAAAACAAAAACAAAAAATGAAAACATGATTTCTCACAGAATGTAAACAAAAACGTGCCTCAAAAATAAAATCACTTTTAGCTGTTCTGGAGTGAAGTCTTTATTCTACGATTCATTGTTCCAAATCAGTTACCTCACTGCTGTGGCACAGAAATGGTATGAAATTATTTTCTTACATTTTTGCCAAACCTTGAAGTTTATGCCTTCAAATGTACTACTGAACAGTTTAAGAAGAATGTCAATTTGACTGACAAAACTTAACTACCAAGACAGCCTGGTAGCTTTCATGCAGGAAAGGAAAATGCCCCTATGTCATCTGCAGGTTACATTCAAAATACATTACAGCTAAATATCTAGCACTCTATATGAACTATGGGTTGCACGGCTATAAATATTGGCCGAGTGGTTGAACTTGAAAGCATTAACACTCTCCCATTTTACAAGTATTTCCTGAAATTTCCTGAAAAGCCGTAGGTGGTCCTGGTTCCGGTATTCTGATACCAGTACTCCACAAGTTTTTTTCTTGCAGAAACATTGCATGTTCTGAGTCATTTCACATGTCAGTCAAATGGCCCTGTTCTGTCAGAGACAGTGGTTCTCAAAAACAGAATAATCTATCTTAAGCTGTTTTGTAGCCACAATCTCTTATTGTATTTCCACAAAATAGTATACTTGCCTATATACTACTGCATATTTTCCACTGCAGTACTTCAGGCAGTCCTCAACTAGTCTAATGCTATCCACAGTGCTGGCTAGTGGATATATTAGTTGACCAGGCTGTGTGACATCTAATATAATACAGTATTGACTGTTTCTGCATTTGTCGTTAAAGTGTTAAATAACATTTTTGAATGGTAGCAAATATGATGCTGTAATGATGAAGTGATGGTATACGGCTATTTGAATCCATCTGGTGAAAGACTGTGTGTGTGCAAACATAGGATGGCTTTTAGAATCTTTTCGGCATGGAAGGAGCTGCAGATGAATGAAAAAAAGATGTGAGCTGCAAAAGAAAGAAGCAACATGTATAATGAATAGTGCGGAAAAGATTGCACCAGTTTGAAATCTAAAGTGCACACACACATTTTGTGACCTACATAAGGCTTCCACACTGAGAGCGAGTGTGAGTCAGGCACCTTCTGCTGCGTGTGAAACGACTTCTTGCACTGCCTGAGGACGATCCAGTACACACCTGTAGACTCACACACAGGGTGTGTGCAGGTTTGTGTGTATTTCAATGTTCTTCTGTGTGGCTATATTCTATAATGCTATCCCTACCCTTTTTCAGTAATTTAGAGAAAGCAATACAACTTTGCTAAACAAGAAGAAAATCAAAGCAAAATGATTAAAAAAAACACTTGGCCATCAAACTAATAGTGATCAATAACAAAACCATTCTTTTCAAATAGAATATTTGAAAATGCAAAGTAACAATATAGTATATCCAGTGAACTATTCTGTTTAACCAATAGTAACTTGAACTGTATCTGTAAGTTTATTAAACAGCAACGCCATTAGCAGGATGTTTTTAACTAGTCTGTATTCTGTTACTGGGCTATATTCTGGGCTCATTGTCAGTGGTTGACAAGACAGATAACAACAAATGATCTATGTTCTCAGTTTTCAGTCTTAAACACTGTCACTTACTATTCACCATCTCTCTTAATGTGATGGGTAAGTTACAGTTACAGTTATGGCATTTGACAGACGCTGTTATCCAGAGTGTCGTACATCTGTGCTTAAAGTAGTCCACATCTGTTCTTCATACATGTAAAGCTAGATTCAACTCAACATCTGCTTTTAACCAGATTACTACTGAGTTACACACGTTAGCAGATCCTGTCAAGGAAAAGAAAAGAAACAGAAGTTAGCAAAAAACATGGACAAAACTGAAGAATTCATTTTTCATATATAGAAAAAAACATGCAAGCAATAAGTGTGAGGACTAGTTAGTCCCCTAGGTGCTCCTTGAAGAGGTGGGTCTTCAGACGACAGGGAGATTCAGCAGATCTGATAGCCGGAGGGAGTTTTGAAAAGAGTCTTGATGCATGTCTTCCTCTTCTCTTGAGTAGTGGAGGTTCAAGACGAGTAATGCTTAATGCAAAGTTGAGCAAAACTTAAAATAATTTGTGTATAATTTACTTATAAACTCAACATTATATTGGAATACAGTGTTAATGCAGAAACAGGTACGTGAGCATTTAGTAATATTAGAGATGGAATTTCACTTGGTGTTACGAACTGTAAAAATGACTATTACAAAAAACAAACAGTGCTGTGAACCTAAATGGCACACGTGTAATAACTCACAATTGACAGGTTTCAGTATTAAACATTGCTTTGTAATGACACTCCTGGCTGTCAGGAAAGCATCCATCAAAAGCCCATAGTGAGCTTAAATACTGGAACCATGGTTATTTGAATACCTACAATGCAAATGCAATAAGCAATACTGATACTAATACTGTCCAAAAAAGCCCACACAATTCCCTTGAGACTAACTGACAACTTAATATAGCCTACTCTAAGCTATCTGATCCATTATTTCCTGAAGCGTGGACATGATTATTCATAAAAAATATTTTAAGGAAGCATCAAATGTCAGTGTTTAAGCAATATCCTATCCTATATTCTATGTAAAAACAATTAGATATGGTAATATACACATCTGATTATATCATAACAGCAATTTCTGAGAGTTACTGGTCTGGTTTCCCAGACAGGGATTAAGCTTAGTTCTAGACTGCTCTGGATTTTGAGTGAAGATTTTCCATTTAAAGGAAAATACATTTTATGATGTAATCCCTAAACAGTTGTTTCTTCTTATTATGTAATACTCTAACCAAATTTCTGTATATAGTTTATAAGTTCTAACCTCTATTTGTTCCATATCTTGATTAATATTTCTGTTAAGTGCCCAGGAAGTAGTGATCTCTACACATCAGGACCTGTGATGGACACACTACCTTACGGGATGTGCGCTGTAGTGAATCACAGTGTTTCTGGAGTCTTTCTGTCACTGGACTGAGAGCTATGAAATGGTAATGTTAGTCCATCTGAAATATGACAGCACATTGCTTTAATATTAAACTGTGAGAACGATGATGTAAATGTGGGAATGTTGCCCAGAATAGCTTCTGCTGTGTGGTGTATATTTATAATGAGTGCTTTCAGTGTGAGTATTTAATGTTGTAGATTGTAATGTGTATACACACTAGAGGAAAAGGGTATTGTTGGATTTTCATCTTAATTTAAAGAAAACAAAGTAGATCTAGAACTATGTAAGTGTGTAAGTTTGAATCCCACATCATGCCTGCCCGTATAGCTTACTGGACCATAAAGTCTGAACCATGATTGGCTCCTTATACCATAAAACAAGTGGTAACAAACAATAGGCAAGCACTCAAACATGCAATCAATGCTTCTAACGCAAGTCAAAATATTGGTGGTCCCATTTGTTTGTGGTGGTTGTCAGTTGCTCACTTGATGGCTGCAGTCTTCCTTAATCAAATACTTTTGGCTCCAACTATTCATGTGGTCAGTGTAGACCAGGGGTGCCCAAACCTGTCCAGAAAGGGCCGCTGTGGGTGCAGGTTTTCGTTC
>JBBPCX010070143.1:0-10836 GCA_037974365.1 Hydrocynus forskahlii | reverse complement strand
CTTCCCCTATGTCCACATTTTCATATGGTTTCCACAATATTTATTGTTCATTTCCAGTGCAGGAAATGAACTGAGTGGGAACTATTTTACCATAAATAAAAGTAGTCCCAGTCAAATACATTTAAAAGTTACAAAACGCATTTAATTATCGATCAAAACGTGTTGTAAACTATTTGTTTTTTCCTCGGGTCGTGTCGGGTTTTGGGTCATTATCTACACGTAGTTTTGCGGGTTGGGCGGGGCGGTTTGGATCTCCTGACGGGTCGGTTTGGATCTCCTGACGGGTCGGTTTGGGGCGGGTGTTAAAAAAAGCCGACCCGCGCAACACTACTACAGGTGATAATAAACTAAGAGCCCTTTGGGAGATGAATGAACCGGCTCTTCTTTGGGAGCTGTGCCAGAAGAGCTGGCTCTCTGAACAGAGCCGAACTTCTCATCACTAGTTAACGACGGAGTAAAGCTATTTTTGAATGAACTTGAATAGCAGCGCCCGCTGTCAATAGCCACGACCGTCCAAAACAATGCTCCATGAAAATTACTTCATCTCGTGAATTTACCAGACTGGTCACGGGTCCGGACAGAACCATGAGGTCCGCCATTTGGTGATGCCTGGTCAATGGGTTTGAATGTTGTGTCATTAAAGTCCCTGTTGGTGTAATGGTCAGGCATTGTCCATATAGAGTAGGTTCCGATATATTATGTTAAAGCATAAATATATTGTTCATTCTTGCTTAAAGGTGATGGGCACAAACTGTGAAAATGTGGTTGGCTATGTGCCGATCCCAGTGGGAGTGGCCGGACCACTGCTGTTGGATGGGAGGGAGTTTTACATCCCCATGGCAACGACTGAAGGCTGTTTAGTAGCCAGCACTAATCGAGGCTGCAGGGCCATCACTGTGAGTCTGTCTTTTTGTATGTCTCTCAGTTTTTTGTTCTCTCTTGTATTCCTATGAATCTGTTACAGTGAAAAAGCAGAGAAGACCCTACACTCTTCAGAATCACAGTTAGTATTGCACACTTTAAATCACCCTCCACAATGACAAGCCGGGGATGTGGTCTGAGTACTTTTGACCAAAAAATAGGGATAAATGATGATCTTGAGATCAGATCAGTATCAACAGATATTTTTGTGAAAAAAAATACTGGCATCTGACATATGTTTAAATTTCTCCAGTATTCAAGACCGATATTTCATATGCTTAGAATGTTCAGGTGACACTGGAATACTGTGTTAAAAACTCGCAATGTTTACTTATTGCTTATAGAAATAAATACAGATTATATGCATTTTATAGTTTTCATCCAGGTGTATGTAGTCCAAATTTTAAAATGCTTTCCATATATATGCACAAAAAATAATAGATATCAACATTGGCCCACAAATTCTATATCAGTGCATCCCTGCCAGCGATGTTTAAGCTTTTAACAGTGTTTATGATGTCTTTGAGATTTAAGTGGTATCTTACATGCCATGAAAATTACGGTAAAGTAGAGATGACATCCTCAGCATGAACAGCAATAAACACCTTCATTTCTGTACACACACACTATCCTGAGACTCTTGTCCTTTCATGAAACCTGAAGACTCACCAATGTTTAGTTTTGGAGGCTGTCCTGGGACACTAATGCATAAAAATGGCAGTAGACACAATCAAGGTGGATACATGCACAAGATATCCTCATTTCAAACCTGAAACTTAACTAAAATCTCTGCTGTGCAACCAAGAGTCACTGCAGTGTTCCACTTTGCTGACTGTATTTCCCACTAATGTGCAGGGACAGCTGTGAACAGAACTTGGAAGTATGATGGAGGCAAATTGCTGTGTCAACTTTGGATTTTGCGATGTGTTTACATTTAAACCCTTCCCTTTTAATTAACATTACATTTGTTGATAAAGTGGTTTTATGTGAAAGGGGCTATAAAGTCTGCAATGTGTTTAGTATCTTGTGTATTATAATAATAATAATAATAATATTATTAATATTATCATAATACATTTTATTTGAAAAGCGCCTTTGAGAAAACCCAAGGACACTGTACACAACAAAATAATAAAAGAACAATAATAATAGTACTACTAATAACTATTAATACTCAGTGTTTCTCCCTCTCTTTGGTGTTTACATGTATCGCGTATGTCCCTGTAGTTGTCAGGTGGGGCGAGTGCGTGCGTCCTGGCCGACGGTATGACGCGGGGTCCCGTTGTGCAGCTTCCATCCGCCTGCAGGGCTGCAGAGGTCAAGTCATGGTTGGAGAGTTCTGACGGCTTCAGTGTGATCAAACAGGATTTTGACCACACCAGCAGGTCAGTGACTGAAAGTCAAAGGGTTCATGGTAGATCTAACATTGCATCACCTCTTGTGATATCAACACTAAAATCGAAGCCTAAGCACATCTATTTTAAACACTTATGTAACTACATGTTCATTTTAATTCTTATGGCTTTGCAGGACTATTATTAGTGTATATTTACATCACTGTTGAGAATAATATTCAGTGAATGCCAGATAGCGTTAGAGTAGTAAAGTGGACTTATTTCTACTAACTGGTATGAGGTGGTTTTTAAGATTTTTTAAGTTTAATTTTCCTGGTCATTTTAATTGTCACCAAAATCACAAAAACTGTTACGGAAAAATGAGTTGGACCAAATTTGGCCCCATTTTAGCAGTTAGCTTTCTACGAAAAAGGGGCGTTGTCAGTTTTGAGCAGGGCTACTGTTAACAAAGGAGCTCTGGGTTTGATGAATTATAGAATTAAATTCACTGTGAATTTATTGCTTAGCAGACTTAAGGAAACTACAAACATTACAGATGCTTACTGGGAAAAACAATCATGAGTCTTATTGGTAACCATTCAGATTACGGCACCTCTCTAGGTAAAATGAATTCACTAATAGTGTCTTTATGTTGAATTGAATGCTGTCTGAGCAGCGTGTGTTTGGTTAAATAGTGTCTGAACTGTCTGAGCTCGGTGTTGTGTTACAGGTTTGCTCGGTTGGACCGGCTGCAGATCAGTTTGGCAGGCAGGAACCTCTACATCCGCTTTCAATCTCAGACGGGGGATGCAATGGGCATGAACATGCTGTCTAAGGTGTGTGTGTGTGTGTGTGTGTGTGTGTGTGTGTGTGTCTGCCTGTGCTTTCAGTTTCAAAATTCGAGTTTAGGGTTTGACCCCCATTTCCCTGTCCTTCTCCCCTTAAAGGTGAAAGTGTTTCATGATGATTTATGATGCTTATTTTCCAGACTATACCCTAAATGTGTAAAAATGCATGAACAAAGATTCAGCTGCGTTCATTATGCGATATCGGAATAATTCCTGAGCTCAGTTGTGGGTGGTGAGCGAAGGCTAGCTTGTGGTTCACAGAAGAGCTGCTGCAGCAAAGACTGCTGAGGAAGTTCATGCTGCTCTGACAGAAAGGGGGTCAGAACACAGTGCAGCGCCCCCTGGTGCGCATGGTGCTGCGTATCTGCAGACCGGGCCACCACTGAAAGCACCAATGAGCATGTGATCATCAGAACTGGACCATGGAGCGATGGAAGAAAGTGGTCTGTTCTGATGAATCTAAATCATGAGGACGGACGTGTGTATGCGGGTGTGGAGAAGATGGACCAGGATACACTATGAGAAGAAGGCGAGGCTGTGGAGGCAGTGTGATGTTCTGGGTGATGTTCTCCTGGAGAACCTTTGGTCCTGCATTCATGTGGATGTTACTTTAACACCTAAAGTCTGCAGTCCAAATTCATGGAGGCGCTGCTCCTAATGGCGGTTCTTTTTTCAGCGGGATGATCCTCCCACACTGCGGACGCTTTTCAGGAACCGCATCACAAATTCCCCAGATTTTAATCCGATCGAGCATCTGTGGGACATGCTAGACAAAGTAGTTGATCCGTGGAGGTTCTGCTGTAACGTCTTGGTGCAGAAACCACAGGACACCTTCAAAGTTTTTTGGAGTCCATGCCTCGATGGGTCAGAGCTTTTTTGGCAGTGTGTAATATTAGGCAGGTGCTCTCTATAGAGAACACACTTCTGTACATTAATTCACAATTATTGTTTATTTACAGTTAAGCCTATTCGAAAACAGTAAAACACAAACGTGGTTGTGTGTACTTTCTAGTCTTTACCTGCACCAGCACTGTCAGGTGTAAAGGGAGCAGCGTGCCACAGCCTGCATTTCTTTATGAAAGAGCTGTGAATTAATGTCATGTGTACTTTGGCTGTAGGTTCTTAATGTGTTTTCGAGAAATCAGGTGTCCATTTAACCCTTTAAAGTCATTAATAATTACTACTAAAATTATTCTCCAACTACTTTGAAACTGATATTTAAATGTTGTAATTATGAGAGTGGAATTTATGTAAACTAGATTATTTAAACAGCAAGAAAATGTTCAAATGTATTGTGTTTTTTTTAAGGTCAGGAAACATTTAAATGAAGTGCCGGCAGTGTAAAACAACAAAAACATGTCGGTGCCTCTACATGAACCTTCCAGCTCTCTTGTGGTTTGGTTAATATAACAGCTCTCACCTCAAGGATGAGTTTATCATTATTTGTTGGCCAGTTTAACTGCGTTTGTTCAAAGGCAGCCGCCTGGATAGTGGGAGCCTGTTTTTGCTGAGGTGGCACATCAGGGTGGTGCATGACGCCTCAGATCATGCCTCATTGTGCTCCAACCCTTGTTGCCAGTGTAAACACCCTCACTGATTACATCAGGAGCACTTTGGTTTCGTTTTTATGTGGAGTGTTCTCTCTTTAAGTGATAGTTTTGGGTGTATCTGCTGCTTTTATGCTGTTTTCAATATCGCTGCCTTAGACTATGTGGATATAATGTGAAAAGAGAATCTATCTCTTTGTGTGTCTGTCTCTCTCTGTCTTTGTCTCTCTCTCTGTCTCCCTCTCTCTCTCTCTCTCTGTCTCTCTCTTTCTGTCTCTCTGTCTCTCTGTCTCTTTCTCGCTCTCTTTCTGTCTCTGTCTCTTTCCTTGCTTCACTCTCTTCCTCTCTGTCATTCTTACTTTTGTCATCCTTTGTCCAGTTCTGTTGTTTTTCTTTTGTAAAGTTTGTCTCTTCTCTCTCCCATCTCCTTCATCAGTTCTTTTTTTCCATAGGATCTGTCTCTTTCTTTCTGCCTCACTTTTAACTAGGGTTGCACCGATACCGATACCAGTATCGGGTATCGGGCTGATACTTCGTTAAAATACTCGTACTCCTATTCGTACGTGAATTGCCGATACCACGCACTGATACCACTGAACAATATCCAATTTCACTACATCAACTGATCACACTGGGCAGATATGATTTGTTGTCCTGCCTGACTTCAATCTCTAGGGGGAGACAACGAGCTGGAAACGTCAGATATTCTATCAACGAGCTATGAGATTTTTTTCAGTAGGACGAATAAACAATGACAGCGATTTGGAAATATTTTAAGATAAAAGACGACGACAGGAGTAAAGCAGACTGTAAGATCTGTACTGGTACAGTGTCGAGGAGCGGAAAGGAAAGAACATCGTTTAACACCAGCAATTTGATTAAACATCTGAAGACGCAGCACAGTGCTAAGTACACAGCGTTGCTAATGCTAGTGCAAGACCGCAGCAACCAACCTTAACACACGTTTTTGTGTACAAGAAAGCAGGAGACTGTTTTGATACTTTCTTTAAGGGTGTTTTCACATATAGTTCTCTTTAAAGGAACCGAACTCAGTCCTCTAGAAGTGGTCCAAAAAGTGGATGTACAGAAAGGGGCACTGAGGACATGCTGTTTGGTTACTGAGTTTGGTTCTGTTTCTGTTCCGTGGATTTATTTGCAGTGTTAAAATTAAACGTTTGATTAAAATATTAAAAGTAAGAATGCCTGCTTTTGTAACAGAACAAATGCACAAAAAAAACACTACATATAAACGGGTTTATCAACACACAAAGCATTCATATTTGCCAATTAGGCTAAAATATGAGGCTACAGGTGATAATAAACTAAGCCATTTTGGAGCCAAAAGAGCCGGCTCTTCTTTGGGAACCGTGCCACAAGAGCCGGCTCTCTGAAAAGAGCCAAACTTCCCATCACTACTTTTTATATTCACACTGTGAGTTCATTTGAAGGGGACTCCGTTTCTGCTCCGGGGCTGTACCACGTCGTCTAACTACGGCAAGCCTACAGGGCAAAAACAGTCGAAGCAAATCCGGAGTGCTTTGTGTTCAAAATGCGCGAGTTTAACGGAACTGTGCTGCGGACCGAAAGCTTTGTTAATGAACAGTTTAGTTTTTGCCTTGGAATAGCCTTCTGTTAATACTTTTTGTATTTAGCCTTATTATAGGCTTGTCATAAACTGTAGAAGAGAAAATAAAACCTGTCTCCAAATTACTTGCACTTGCATGGACACCATTCTAAGAAATATCGGTATCGGTACTCGGTATCGGCAAGTACACAAATAAAAACACTCGTACTTGTATTGGTTTGTAAAAAGTGGTATCGTTGCATCCCTAATATAGATATAGGGTAGCATGAATCCATATACTCTACTGCTGATTTGTGCTACAGTAGAACACCCACGCTTGTATGTACCTTGTCTTAAACTGCAGCTTATAGATGGATTTAGTTCTGTCATTGTTCTTGCTGAAGCATTTCTTCCTTTCAGCATATCACATCATATTTTTTTATTTCTGTGACCATTACTGCACATGAACAGTGCAAAAAAAGTTTTTAAAGTCTGTAATGTTGATTATTCATTTACTCATATGCCATCATTTATGTTTTTTAATACTTTTACAGTAAAAAATGTGTGCGATTAATTTAGATCAATTAATCAGACAGCTTGTAATTAATTAGATTATATTCTATTGCATATATACTGTATTAGGGGTGTCACATGACTGAAAAAATAATCTAATTAATTAGCTTGTAATTAAGTAGATTATTACAAGCTCTCTGATCATGTGGTGCAATTAATCAGCATACACTTTTTTAACATGCTATTTTTATCTGTGATTAGTTGATAAAAATTAACATGTTATTTATTTATTTATTGGCGGGAATGTGTATGTTTCATGAGTTAACTATCTTTCATTAGAAAGGAACACTAAAGAACAAATGTGCCAAGGACACCCAAGGCACCAGAGAAATCCAGCTTGAAGCTTCTGGAGACACAAACTCCTATGTGCTACCGCCTCTCTGTTTGGGAAAGAAGCCCTTTGTGGAAAAGGTATGGATGATAAACTCGTGATACCCTTGAAAATCATTATATTATAAATTCTTTATGGCTAAATTTGGGGATTTTCTGTTATGAGAAGTACAAGGAACTGGAGATGTAGATATAAGCGTACACACACACACACAAAAGCCTTTTGCATAAGCCACATTTTGTGTCTCTTAAAGTTTTGCATTCAGCTATACATATTTGTGCGTCTACGTTAACACTTTTGTCATTGGTTGTTTCCGATTTTTAGGTCCCTTTTCCTTGCAATGTTCTACCTCTGATCAGTGGTAGCTGCCAACAGCCATCTCAACCCCTGATAGGTAAGAACCAGCAGTTTTGTAAAATCCTGAGAAAGTTACATAGTATGTTGTTTTCAGTCATCTTGGTGTCTTTCATTTCAAAAATAGAATCAGAATCAGAAAACTTTATTGATCCTGGAGGAAATTGCTTATGCTATGACTGCAGCGACACACAGAGACAATAACAAAGTCTAAATAGTCTGGGTATAAACACTATAGATAAGTATAGAGCTTGCCCACTTCAAACTGTTTTAAGAGGTAATAAGGTCTCAGGATAGTATTATGTTCACTAATGTAACTGCTATTTTATATGTCTGTCTACGAAATGGTATCAATCATCAGATAACTGGTTTGAGGAAGATGACCTGGATGTGCCTCCTTCTGATGGTACAGTGGTACAGTTTGATGACACAGCAACGGTCATCCCAATCATTCCTGCTCTGCTGCCAAGAAAGTGAGTGCTGAAGATTTTTCATTCACTTACTAGATTACTGAAGTCATAAATTCACACTTTTAAAACCAACCTCTAATCTGTTTCAGAAAACTGTCTGACCTGCCAAGCACATCCCATGATGACCTTCTCAATGATCTTCTTCTGGAAAATGACACTCCAAGACTACATGGAAAGAATGTGTTTAGTCCTGAAAAAACTCTTGAGGAGGACGGCTCACAAGATGAGGAGGTGACCGCTGCTACTGTTTCTAGGGCAGGTCGCAGCACCTCTCTGGACAAAATCTCTCAGGAAAATGTGTTTCTGACAAATAGTCGGTCCCAGTCATCGTCAGAGGATGAGGACGGAGGAGTGGTTCTTACCGTGCCTCCCAGAATCATCAAGCAGGCAACTGAAGAACTGATCAAACAGCTGGAGTCCATATTTCATTTTGGACTCTCTCAGACTTTTCTTTATGATTGCCTGATTGACACTTTGATGGAGGACCTGGATATCATGGCTGGGATAAAAGTTACCAACCAGCTGTTTGCTGGACAGCTTTTCCCTAATGAGAACGATGCCATTTTGTACATTGTAAACAAGGCATATGAAAACCTTTCCAAAGAGCGATGTATGACTGAAATGTCTTGTGTTAACCAGTGGACCATCAACTACATCGCTGACGGCATCATGAAAGCTTTTCTAGACCACGCTTTGGCATGTTGTTCCCTGAACACTGATGCAGCAGAAGAAAGATTACAGGAGTTTCCTGAGATTCAAGAGAACCCCTCAGCTGGAGACTCAGAACAGCAATCGAAGACTAACAAGTCAATAAGCATCAGCGACAGTGAATTGGCCCTCAGCATCAACCTCAGTGAACAGTGTTCATCTGAAATTGAGGAACTGATAGAATATGATAGATGTAACCTGAATTATCAGAGTGGCGAGTGCTTTAAAACCTCTGAAAAACGTGGTGCATTTATGAAAAAGCATGCAGGACCTGCCTTGGAAGACTTGCCTCATTTGTTAAGCTGCCTCCCTACTGTTCAGGTAAACAGCATGCATGCACTGATGTTTTGTTTTGTATAAATTTTATAGTCAGCCTTTTCTTTTGTATTACTGACAACATCATTTAACTGACTTGGAGAGTATGTGTAATAATGTTTAAAATGGCAAACAATAGATCTGTTAAATGGAAACATTTCAAATGTGTTTATTTATTTGTAGGGACAAAATGTGGAGGTTTCTCCCTGCCCTGATGGTACAGAAACAAAACGCACCAAAACATCCAGAAAAAAGAAGCATCGGCTCCTTTTCCGCATCTCAAACTTCTTGCGAAGAGCCTTCTGCTTTGGGTGCCTCCCGTCTGATCGTGTTCAGCCACTCTAAAGTTATGTTTCTTTATCAAATGGTCCAGATGCTTTGAGGAGACATCATTGTTTTTCTCTCTTTATCTAAGAGTTTTAAGGATACCAACACACCCAGAACACATGAAATTATGCAGAACCATCAACAGTGAGCTGTGTCCATGTGAAATTTGAGGAACTGATCAGAGGCAGTGCTGGATTCAGTGTAATGGTCTGAACCTTAATATCACTATTACATCTTTAAGTAAATATATAAAATAACAAACAAAACTAGACTGCATTTCCACAGAGAAAATGCAAAAATGTGCTTGCTCAATTCTAAACGGCCTAGTTAGCCTATACATCTATCTATCTATATATGCATCATCACTCCAGCAGTTATTTAAATTCAAATGACTGAAGATTCTGTTGACAGTTAACCTTCACTCAGTTGTAACTGCCACAGTCTCTGCTCCTCTGTGAGTGTGTCCGAAATCGTGCACTTACGTGAGTGCACTGCAATATAGTGCATAGTGCGCACTGAGCACTTCCTCCTGTAGGGCACACTGCCATGGGTAAGTGTTGTCCGAAAAGGAACACTAACGTTTTGCACTTAGCGGAAGTGACGGACTAACATTTGCTCGCGATTCTCCAGCCTGCCAAAATATCTGCCGGTTATACCGCAGTATACATCAGTAAAATCATTTTATTAACGTTACTTACATTTATACAAACGAGTTGCCTTCACTTGGGCTTGCATTTCACTGTTGGCCGCCATTATTCTGGTCAAAATGGCGTCTGTTTAGTGCGAGTAGTGTCCATCGTTGCACACTGCGTTTTTTGCCATTATTAGTGCACCATCCGGGTACTTTCAGTGCACTGAGTTTTAGCTTGGTTGTCAGTGTGAACGCACTATGCACTAAAATTGCGCACTAAAAGTGTGCAAGTGCACGATTTCAGACACACCCTCTGTCTCTACATTCTCTCATTCTCTCTCTCACACAGAATCACCAGCCCCATCCACACACACTGTAAAACACGGTCATGGTTTAAAAGAAGGATTTCATGTCCTCTCTCCCCTTATCTATGTTTTTCAGCTTAATTCAGAGGCTTTACGTGGTTTAAAATGTGGATTTTAACTTTGAAATCACAGTTTATACTGGGCTTTTTTTATTGCTCTCACTCTAACAGCTAGAGTGGATGACATCATCGTTCCAAAGTTCTACCCATTCATTCCTATGGGCCATTTTTTCGTCAGAATAACGGGAATAACGAACAAATGACAAGGCATAGCGCTATCTGTCTATCTATCTATCTATCTATCTATCTATGCTTCTCTTTTAGAAGGTGGATTTCACTGCCAGAGTGTCCTCTCTCCCCTTATCTATGTTTTTCAACTTATGTCAGTGGTTTAAAATGTGGATTTTAACTTTGAAATCCCAGTTTATACTGGTTTTTTTTGCTGCTGTCACTCTAACAGCTAGAGTGGATGACATCATCGCTCCAGCGGTTATTTAAATTCAAATGACCGAAGATTCTAATGACAGTTGGCCTTCACTCAGTTGTAAC
>JBBPCX010070142.1:0-10836 GCA_037974365.1 Hydrocynus forskahlii | reverse complement strand
TATATGGAAATGTAGCTGAATTTACATTAATATTTATGTTACAAAATTAGTCAATTATATTTTTCTTAATAATTTAGTGCTAAAATGCATGATAAATTGTATATTGCCACGAAAAAAAGCAAAAAAAAATGTGGTGGATATCTGCGGTTTCCGCGAATTTGCGGGGGTTTCCGCAAACAATTAGTAGTTCAGTTCAAAGAGAAAATCCATGAATGACTGAAGCCGCAAACTCTGAACTGCGAATTTTCAGGGGTTTACTGTAAATGGAAAATCAGAAGTCAAAAGCTTATGTTGCTGATGTTTTCTTTCTTTCCTTGTGGACTTATATTTCTCAGGGAGCCATTTTTACTCAGGTGACAACTCCTCAGTGTTTAGTCCTGTTCCTGTCTCCGAGTGGGATGTAACAGGGAAGAAACGCTTTGTAGGTAAGACTTAATACTCCACATTCATTAGAAAATGTCTCATTCTAGCTTTTTTCCATGGGTGTCAACAAGGTGAGAATTGCTGATTGTATATTGTACTACACAAAGGCCTCATACTGATTTAACGAAGACATCACCTACTGAGCGTGAGACACAAAAGACAAACTCTGCAAAATTAACCTGATGAATTCCAGCTTAGAAATCCAGTGCAAAGAAAACCAGTGCAAAGAGGAAAGAAGCACATCAGATTGATGGAAACGAGACGGCATTAAAGAAACTCAATCAAAATCTTATTGCTTCATGAGCTAGTAAATACAGATCCAGCCTTGATTGCCAAGAAAATAGTCTGTGGTAAATTATATTCCTGTCTGTGGTAAATTATATTCCTCAGCGTTTTTATAGATGATGCTGAATATTTCTTCAACCATATATTATATGATATTATTCTGTGCGTAGGTGATGAGTTTGCTGAGCTGTGTATTGTTACTTCGAATGAACTAAATAAAGCAGTAGAGTTCAGTCTTAGACCGAAGTTGGTCTTACAGTCAGTTTTATCCCATTTCTACAGACGTTTAGTTGGAGCTGAGCATTGATCCAATTGAATGTCTGTTCATTTTCCACTCTTTAAGGTTATTAGTTTTTTGGGATACATTTGATACAATTTCTGGACCAGGAGGTACATCCCCCCAGTTTAGAGTCAGACATAGGGTTAAACAAGGCTATCCTATTTTTCCATTTCTCTTTATAATAGCTACAGAAATGCTCTATTAAAAATTCTAGCATCATTCCACTGGATGTCCTTAGGAAACCACTCATCATTAGCCAGTTAGATGATACAACCATCTTTATGACGCAGCTATCAGATATCAGATGTCCCAAGAGACCATTCAGACGATTCAAATTCAAAATAAAAAGTCATTTAACTGAGGCATACAACATTCATATAAAAACACTCCTTCATATACAGTGGCTGTATGTCACATTATTGGTTTAACTTGCAATCTTTACATTATTAACTCTATAATAATGCCATTCAGTTTAATTAAAGGTATTTTAACCAATTTAGCTCCTGTCACCTCTTATCTGTTAAACAGAGGGTGTCAAATTCCCAGACAATTACCTTCATTTTGGGGGTTAAAGGAAACATTAGATATTCAGTTTGCAATTTGAGAACAGCATAATTAAATCTATATAAAATGATAATATTTGCAAACGGAATATCTAATGTTCCCTTTAGACCCCCAAACAAAGGTAATTCATTTTAAAAGTTTAATTACAGTTAGGGTTTGTTCCAAAAATAAAGATAAATTGTCATGGACTTGCCATGGGTAATGACAAAAGTGACTTAATACAGAAATCCTCCGCATTTGTTTTTACTTTTGTGACCTCCGGGCCTCGTCCGCCACGCCCCCTCCTCCTCTGCTGGGTTGCTAAGCACCGCGCCCAAACATAAACCTTGCAAGAGGACGAGGGGGCGTTGCGAACGAGGCCCGGACGTCACAGCCTATTTCGTGGAAATATATTCATTTTCATACATTTAAGTGCTAAATTATTAAGAAAAATATAATTTACTAATTTTGTAATATAAATATTAACGTAAATTCAGCCACATGTCCATATAATAATAACTATAAATATTTTGGTACTGAGGAGAGAAAAACAAAGAAAGCTCGTCTTGGAATGGTGGAATGCCGCGGTATTCAGAGGCGGGAGGTTTGAAAGTAGCCAATCCGAGAACGCTATTTATTCATCCTTACTGCTGATTGGCTGCTGCCCTGTGACGCATCCCTCACTTTATTCAGTGGCGGGAGGTTTGAAAGTAGCCAATCCGAGAACGCGATGTATTTCACCTTGCTACTAATTGGCTGCTGCCCTTTGACGCAGCGGCAGGCCAGAATTTTCCCCGTGGAGCGTCTCGAGAGTTCTCCTGTTTTTCGTTTTGTTCTTCTTAAATCCCTGTATTTTTATTACAGAAAATTAAATTAATTTATTAGTGTATTTACCTGCTTATACCAAAGAAAACTACAGCGCATACCAAAGAAAACGCCCGTGCATGAATTACAGTACAGTCTAAACAGGGGTAATGCATTTTTCATTCTTGCACTGCCGGAGTTCAGTGTAAACTGTGCAGTACAAACACAGGTTTACCTTTACATTTTCTTTCGGGGTAATGTATTAAGTTGAGTTTAAAATGGATTTAAATCATATTTGGGGGCATATTTAGGGTTTAAAAATAGGGGTTTTTAGACATTTCTTTACCACATCACAATGCTGTTTTTCACTATGGGTGCTCTTTGAACATAACCAGGGTTTACTGTTTATGAAAGTGAAGTTTGGAGTGATTGGTAATGATTTTCTTTCTTCCATAAATGCCTATAAAAGTCATAAAACATGTAATGAAGCTGTTCAGTGTTATAGAAAAATATTATTGACAACAAAAGCACTAGCCCTGTAAGATATTATTATTATTATTATTATTAGTAGTAGTAGTAGTAGTAGTAGTAGTAGTAGTAGTACTAGTAGTTTTTCAGTTTACTTATTTAACATGTAAAAACTGTTCACTTAAGCTTGAAAAAAGCTGCCTTTAATTCCTCTCCATCTGTCGCTAAAACCTCTGAACACTGACCATTTAAACTGGAACAGTGCAGCATGGCAGCTTCTGATAAGTCTTTATGCCGCAACTTTGCGTGCCAGAAAATTATTGTTTTATGTTAATAATTGATTCTTCATATCAAATTTGACCGATTTCCTAAACCAAAGACTTCAGAGAACAAGTGAATGAAGTGGAATAAACAGTGTGGAAGACTGCAAGTCTGTTATGTGACTAAGTTAGCTAGCAAGTGGATTTAATATCATGTGTGCCAAAAGATCACATTCATGTATTTTTGCTTGAAGGGTTTGTTCAGGTAGACAATTGATATTTTTAACAGCCACATACAACAGTGCCATTGGTACAAAGTGCTGTATTTGCAACCGTGTTTTTGGAGTGACTGTGCAGCTCGGTTCCATTTGCTGTTCACACGAGCCAAAGGTGCAGGAACTCTGCCCCGCAGCGCTCTGGCCCAGTTCAATCCATTGAACCTCTGGACAAACCACTGCCCAAACTGTGCTGCTCTGCTGGTGATGCTGTGCTGCTTCTAGACTAAATAGCGATGTTAAGATATCCATGTTATACCGAATAAACTGATAATTCAGAGTAAATCATTACAGAGCAAAAACTACTCTGTATGGACAAAAGTATTCAGACGCATGACCACTACACCAACAGGGACTTTAATAATATTACATTCAAATACATAGGCTTCAATATGAAATGGGTCACTCTTCTTGGAAGGCTTTCCACAAGATTTTGGAGTTTCTGTGGGAATTTGTACCCATTCATTCTATAGAGCATTTATGAGGTCAGTCACTGATGTTGGACGAGAAGGCCTGGCTCACAATCTCCGTTCCAGTTCATCCCAAAGGCGTTGGATGGGGTTGAGGTCAGAACTCTGTGTGGGCCAGTCAAGTTCTTCCACTCCGAACTCATCCAGCCATGTTTTTATGGAGCTTGCTTTGTGCACTGGGACACAGTCATGCTGGAATAGAAAAGGTTCTTCCCCAAACTGTGTCCACAAAGTTGGAAGCATGGCGTTGTCCAGAATGTTTTGGTATTCTGAGGCACTGAGACTGCACTTCACTGGCAGTAAAGGGCCTAGCCCAAACCCTGAAGGACAGGTGTGTCCCAATACTTTTGTCCATTTTTTTGTCTCAGTAGTGTACTCTTGTATATGCTATAAACATGACTATGGTAACTGTATCTACTCTGACTTTTGGTGCCACCAGGCCCTCATGTGATGTATAAGACAGACAAGCTTCCAGAGGAGCCTTGTTCCGTCACTCACTCTCTCAGCTACTTTCCTGACGAGGAGGGAGGGGACATAAGTGTCACTGGACCACCCAAGACACCACCTTCAAACCTCACTGTGGTCACTGTGGAGGGATGCCCCTCTTTTGTCATACTCGATTGGGACAAAACAGACAATGAAACTACAGGTAATTCAAACATTACTTCACTGTCACTTAACTGTGATACTGAATGAATACAGGTAGACCCTCACAGTTATTCCACACATGGCTCAAGTTCTGCGTGACTGGGTGCCCATAGAAAAATAAAAATAACAAATAAAGCATTATATGTAGGATTATTAGTTCTATTATACATTATATTTGTATTACATTAATGCATTATCTTTATTTTTCAATTTTCATTTATTTCAAGTATTATAAACAACTTGACACTGACTCTTCAGTGTAAATGCAATGGTTGCCTTATACTAATGATATATATTTTTAGACTTCACAGAATAAACCACCATTAAAACTTCCGTATGTTGTTGGATAGTCCGTACAGGCAAAAAGAATGATTTTGTTATCACTTACACTTATTTTATATGTATTTATTAATAAAATTTTAACAAATATATATTTATTTTTCTTACAGCACTTTACATCTATAGGCTACATTTAGGTCAGTTATTTTTCAGCTAATTCATATGAACAATTGATGATCAAAATTGACCTTTTTGCAGCTCAAGAAGGTATAGATTTACAAATTGTACATTTTAACATTATTTTTTTACATCCTACATTAAACTCTTCCATTTAAAAAAATCTGCTTTTCCATGATATGGGCCCTTTAAGCACTAAATGGCCATCACTACTTCAAGCTGCCTTTATTTTTACGCTTCACATCTGCAACCTAATGAAAGGCTGGCAAAATCCTCATTGCAAAACAACTTTTTTTAAATAATTAAATTTAACTGTACTATTAAACTATTAAGGCTGCCGGGGAAAAGGTCAGTTGCTTAAATTTAATTGTGGACTTTCATGATTTGTTTCAACAGAATATGAGGTCACTTCATCCACCAAGGGTCCACATGGAAAGGAAGTGTCTGTCCTAACCACCAATCAGACACACACAGCTGTAGAGAACCTGAAACCGGAGAGCAGGTATACGCATGCTGCCCTCTGGCTCCGACTGGCTGTTCACCACGATTATTAAACTTGTAAATGTCTTTCATTTTTTCAGTTATGAGTTCACGGTGACGCCTAAGAACGAGCTTGGTACAGGCCCTGCCAGCGAGCCAGTCACTTTTAGCACTGAATCTGGTAAGGAGAGGAGCCCAGAACCTCCATACGTACTCTCATATTATTACCAGTCTCAATAAAAACCTTCACAGCGGCCCTGACCTTGCTCTCCAAGTCAAACCACAAAATAGAAAACTAAAGTAAAGTGGCCCTTATAGTCACACGTGAACACACCACACCACAGCACAGGACACAGTGTGAACAGTGTAAAATTATTTCTCTGTATTTAACCCATTTACCAAGTGAAGCAGTGGGCAGCTGACAATGCAGACCTGGGGAGCAGTGTGTGGGGACGATACCTTCCTCAAGGATACTGCCACACTGGCAGCCCTGGGATTAGAACCCACAACCTTCTGATTTCAGAAGGAACTCCCTAACCACCAGGACACCAGCTGCCTCAAGTGCATTTATTTTCAACAAAACCAGTTAATGCAGCTGGTGACCTGGTGGTTAGGGAGTTGCTCTTGTGACCGGAAGGTTGTGGGTTTGAATCCCAGTACTGCCAGTGGCAACACTGAGGTACCCTTGAACAAGGTACCATCCCCACACACTTTTCCCCGGGTGCTGCATCCCTGGCTGCCCACTGCTGCACTTGGTGAATGGGCTAAATGCAGAGGAAGAATTTCACACCGTTTGCAGTGGTGTGGTGTATTCACATGTGACAAGTGGACACTTTACATTTAGACTTAACACCTAAATCAGTTAAAGTCAAAATATTAGGAAGCTGATGGGATATTTGATTATTCTAATGTGACACTGTACTGTGATCCTGATAGCTGTGGAGTTCAGCATTTATAACATCATCCAACACAAAACATACTGCTTTTGTGGCGACTAACTGATTTATTCTTATAAAAGAGTGACTGTGTCACACATGGCAATACAGAGACACTGTATTGTAGAGTGTAGGGACAGTTAATGGCTTTAGCCATTTTCTTTGCTTACTAACCTGCTCACACTGTTTACGTAATCTTTACTTACTGGGATGATTTACGTAGATGAGGTGCTCCGATGAGGTCTTTGTGCGTAATTAAAAACAAATCACTATTGTTGAATAATGTTCTTTTGAAAAAAATGTAATTTAATGAAAAATTAAATTAAACATTGCTGATTTTGCAATTTGAACATTTTCCAAAACTAATAATCTCATCCATCAGGATCTGTCAGTAGTAAGTCAGTCACTAACAATTTCATGCAGTGAGCTTAACTTGCATGCAAAGTTGCCTGTTTGTGTAGGATTGAAGCGGCACACTGTGCATGTATGTCTGCTGAGTGAACCTGTTAGCTTCGTCTGAGAAATGCGAGGAATTATCCAGAGACATTACAGCCCAATCAAAGGCCCAGTGTGAAGCTAATGGATCCAATATGGCTGTTTTTTTTCCCACTCGATCTTTGGGACCCCCTGAGTGCCAGCGGCTAATAGAAAACACATTGCTCTGACACAAACCGATACATTACAAGCCTGGGATTCCTCCGAAATCCACAGTTTCTGTTACAGCCCGGAGCAGTCGTGTGAGGATTTTACCCTGAGCCTTAGTTTGAGCTGCATGGGAAATCAATAGAAGTATCAGAGCTCATCTGTTCAATGTCATATGTTACGCATGCGAAAAGCAGTTCTTATCTGCTCTATATCATGATGTCACAACGACCGACTTGTGCCTTTTCGAGCAGGAACACTGAGAAATGTAGCAGATGTGCTTCATTCCTATTTTTTGCAAAAACAGGAGTGTGATGGCAAATAATCTAACAAATAATCAATTAACCAGTCAAGATGGCCAAGGAAAACTTCTGTTCCAAAGAGAAACTATAAGTTGCATTGAGAAATACTACATGATACATGCCACAGATGGAACGTTTTCTTTAAAATCTTAATTTAGAAATCGCTAACACATTCCATTCAAGATTATGTAATAGTGATGTCATCTTTTTCTCTTACAGCAGACCCTCGTGTGAGTGAGCTCCCCACTGGTAAATGTCTTCATCAGTCATTATGATTGGGCTTAAGAGAAAGAGGGAAGATGTTAGAGGGACAACAATTATTATTAACACACTGTGTATACGCTTCTGTCTTCATTAACTTAGAGAAGGCCAGTTATTCCCTGCCGTGCCTGCTGAAGATTTTACCTTTCGTTTCTCCTGCAGGTAAAAACGCCATTTGGTCCTCATTCCCATTCAAAGCGGATTCCTACTCCGAATGCAATGGGAGGCAGTTTGTAAAACGCACCTGGTACCGCAAGTTTGTGGGCATTCAGCTGTGTAACTCTCTCAGATACAAGATTTATCTAAGCGACTCTCTTAAAGGTCAGTCTCTTGCTTATCTAAACTTTTTTGTGAAAAAAAAACTAATGACTTTACAGGTATATATTATGTAAATATGCCCTATCCTGTTATTACTGTGCTTTCTGTTGCGGCACAGTTCCATCCATCAGTGGAAATCCATTTAGCCATGTTAGTTTTACTGCTGTGCAATAGTGCACCACCCAAATTACTCAACACTGCTCCTGTCCTATGGTGGCACTTTTCATTGATGGATGAAGGAGGGTGATCAAATGTATATCAACTGATAAGATACAGTCAGTAAATTTAAACTTGCTAGTTTATTTTAAACCTACAGTACAGCCTCTGTAGGTGTACATAATAAACAGGCAATTCGGTTTATAGTGTGTATGAATGTGTCTATGCTATGTGTGTCTGTGTAGGAAAATTTTATAATATAGGGGATCAGACGGGGTACGGAGAGGATCACTGTCAGTTCGTTGATTCTTTTCTGGATGGGCGCACTGGAGGTCCACTGCACCCAAACCAGTTACCACCCAGAGAAGGTACAGCATTTTGTGCACTTGCACCCTGTCTTCCTCTTCCTCACACACTATATGGACAAAAGTATGGGGACCATTTCACAAACAGGGAATTCAATGACTTTGCATTCAAATCCATAGACTTTAATATGGAGTTGGTCCCTCTTTGCAGCTTCCATTCTTCTTGGAAGGCTTTCCACAAGATTTGGTGAATTTCTGCCCATGCATTCTATAAAGCATTTTTGAGCTCAGGCACGGATGTTGGATGAGAAGTCCTGGCTCACAATCTCCATTCCAGTTCATCCTAAAGGTGTTGGATGGGGTTGAGGTCAGGTGCTCTGTGTGGACCAGTCAAGTTCTTCCACACTGAACTCAGCCAGCCATGTCTTCATGGAGCTCGCTTTCTTCACTGGTACACAGTCATGCTGGAATAGAAAAGGGTCTTCCCCAAACTGTGTACACAAAGTTGGAAGCATGGTGGTGTCCAAAATTTCTTGGGATGCAAAAGCATTAAGATTAAGCCTGAACTATTGTTGAAAGCACAGATTGTCTTAAAGGTGGTTTAAACTCCTGAACGTTTTGAGTGCTGATGAATGTTGGCCTCACAACAAGGGGAATAAAATGTGTGGGGTATGGCATTATTCTAAAGGGATTTTTCAGTTATTATTTAAGATTACAATTTTTTTGTGAAGGAGTGATCTAAACAGCTTTTTGTTCATAAACTAATGAGTAAAGATTATTACTATCATGGATCTATACACGTAACACACAAAAAACTGCAATTTTGTGTCCAGGGTTTTTCCGGGCCGTCCGCCAGGAGCCGGTACATTTTGGAGAGATAGGTGGAAGCTCTCACATCAACTATGTGGCCTGGTACGAGTGTGGAGTCCCCATTCCTGGGTCTTGGTAGGCCCCCCTGCAGCTGTCTGACGACACTTGATAAGAATGTAGATTTGGTTAGAGGTGACACGTAAGACGACAATGTAAATATGTACAGAAAACATACTGCTACATCAAAACATCCTATTGAGAGCATCTACCTTACATAATGGCACATACATGGCTTTGATATTTATATACAGAAAAAATTTATTGGACATTTCGAGATAAAGTAAATAAATAGAAGAGTTTATGGAAGCACGGGGTAGCAGGCTCCCTGAATGGTTGAAATAAAGATTAATATTTATCAAGAGGCTAGACGTTACACTAGGACGTTTCTGACCACTGAAATAAGTGGCGTAAGTACCAAACACAGAGGACACATGCTTACAATGCAGCCACAAAGTACACACACACACACACATTATTCTGTAGGACTTATTGTACAAGCTCTAATTTACATACATATAGCATTTTATGCAAGTTCTAGTACATCATGACAGAATTATAACAACTTTAACTCTCTTGGAGTATTGCAGCTTTTGGAATAAACAAACAGATTGTGGGAGACTTAAGGACAGTAAGTACTGATATGTCTGATCAGTAAAAACAGTCTCCAGCAATAATCAGGCCATATGGTAATCAGAAGAACATCTGGCAAACTGCTCAAACTACATCTGTTTTCTTCAGAAATTCGTTGTCACTTGATGTCAGGACAAGTCCGCAGTTTTAAGGGAGTATTTTTAACACTGCCTTATTAAAGGCAAATGGTGCAAAACAAATGTTTATTTTTTTGTTGTGGTTTGTTTGTGGACACGCAAGAGGAAACAACTGCATTTTATGAATATGTATTTTTGAGACATATGGTCTTCAGTATTAAATGGCGCAAATGTTTTTATCCTGTAGTGTTTTTTGCGGTAGTTTTTAGTGAAAATGCAGAATTAAGAAAATAAATGCTATTTAAAAAAAAGGCGCAAGTCGAATGAATTGCATAGAGAAACTATTTATGAAAACTATGTTAGGGCATATGAGAGAGAGAGAGACACACACACACACACACACACACACACACACACACACACAAAACAGCTAAATCTTTGCATCTTCAGTCTCAAAGTCTTTATTCACCTCCAGAAAACAAAGGTTACAATTGATACAGAAATGACAGTGTCACTGGTGAGGGTCAGTCAGGGATTAGTAAAAACCAGGAAGGAGGGGGGGTTTGAAAAGATGGAGAGAATGGGAGGAAAACTAAACAATGACATTTCATTCAAGTGTAATTATAGCTAGTGTTTCAACAGAAAGAAAATGTATGATTTAACACTCGATAACACCAACAAGGAGACAAGTGATAAAATAAAACATTCACACAAACACACACATTCACAAACGCGCACACACACCTTCATAACTCAAATAACACATAAAGCCGTCAGCTTCTACACCGTTTGGTCTCATTTGTGTAACCACAAAATTCTAATTCTCAGCATCTTATTTTTGCATTTGTTCACACACCCTCTCCTCAGATTCTGTTTCTCTCTCTCTCACACACACACACACACACACACACACACACACACACACACACACACACACACACACACACA
>JBBPCX010070141.1:0-10838 GCA_037974365.1 Hydrocynus forskahlii | reverse complement strand
TGTGTGTGTGTGTGTGTGTGTGTGTGTGTGTGTGTGAGTGTGAGTGTGTGTGTGTGTGTGTGTGTGTGTGTGTGTGTTTGTTTGTGTGTATGTGTGTGGTAGCGCCCCTCCTATCACTGCCTTGTGGCTGCCATCTGGGTCTATGCCACTGACTGCCAGAGAGAGAGAGGAGAGAGAGGGACAGAGAGAGAAAGAAGGAGAGAGAGAGATGGAGGAGGGCAGGGGGACAGAGAGAGAGGCAGAGAGAGAGAGAGAGAGCGAGAGGGGGAGAAAGAGGGAGAGAGAAAGAAAGAGAAAGAGAGAGAGAGAGATGGTTCTGCGCTGCACTGATAGATCAGTGAGGGTGAAAGAGCATGGCCTGTGTGCATCCTCATGCTGATGGGCAGAAGGACCTCCTAGGTGTGTAGGTGTGTAGGTGTGTGTGTGTGTGTGTGTGTGTGTGTGTTTGTGGGGGTGTGATGGACAGCTGTGGGGTAGAGCGAGAAAAGGAAAAGGTCACGCTGCACTCTGAGCAAGGTTTAACACAGCTGCTCCCAACTACCTGCAGGGTGGACGGCCTGTGTGTGAGTGTGTGTGTGTGTGTGTGTGTGTGTGTGTGTGTGTGTGTTTGCGCGTGTATGTGTGTGTGTGTGTGGCATGTGGAGAGCAGCTATGGGTGTAATTGTGTGTGTCAGAACACTGACACCTGCAGGAAGAGGTATCCTACGGGGCAGAATGGAGTGAGAGAGAGAGAGACAGCGAAAGGGGGGGGGAGACAGACAGAGAGAAAAGAAAAGTAGAGAGAGAAAGAGAGAGAGAGACAATATGAGAAATGTTTAAAGCTGAACACAGCAGTCAGAAAGAAAAAGAAAGTGCCTGCTCCAGGAGAAGAAGATCTAGGATGAAACTGTCTGCCGTGTTTCTGTATGCAGATGAAAGTGAGTCTTTAAAGCTCTGCATGGAAACGCTGACTCAGGACCCAGAGGCTAAGAAACAGCACTTAACTCCAGAATGGAACAATCAGCAAACCCACATATGTCACTGTACGTTTTATTGTGGGTGTTTTTGTTTAGTTCTGTGTTTCCTCTCCATTTACTCTTTCTCTTACTCCCTTCATCCATATTTCTCCCGCTACAGCACCACCTCCCAGCAAACAGGTTACAGGAAGATGGTGGAGTGAACCTCACTTTGTGCTCTCTCTCTCTAATTCAGATTATTTCACCTCATGTTCTCCTGGCTTCAGTCTCATGTCCTGCTGCCTGTTAAGAGTTAATTTGGGTATTTGTAGGACATCTTATCATTAAAATAATGGTAATATGGTAGAGCGAGCTTCATTTTGAACCCTCTCTCTAACTGTCCGCTCCCAGTCTCAGCTGATACCATCCTAGTTAAAGTATAGACACACTGAATGCTTAATAATACTTTAATGCTTAATAATTACTTTAATACTGTATTTCAAATCGTATCCTTTTTTCCAATTGTGTCCTAGGAAGGTTAGGATATATTCTTTTAAATATTGTGCAAAACATAGAATCTTGCAGGAATAAGTCAAATAAAAATAAAAGCCTCAAAAAAACTTACAGCTCATTTTAAAATGAAAAATTCTAAAATCTCACCTTAACAGAAGCACTGTAATGTTTAAAAACGTTTGAAACGTTTACACCAGGCAAAGAACCATTTATGCATTCAGATGGTTCTTTATGTGGTTCTATATAGAACCATTTGCTTTAGAGAATCTCTAAAGAGCCATTATAAGGGTCGGGAAGCAATAAAAATAAGAAATAATTAATTATTCTTAACATTTCGTCTTGGACAGGTTTGGACATTTTGTCTCCTCCAGTTTTTTTCTTTTGTTGTAAACAATGTTTTGTACACTATTAATATCAATCCAATTCAACTACAGAACACTGATGTGGCCTGAAGTGACAGTTCACTTGTTTCAATGAGCTACGAGTGAAAAATAATTTATGTCTAATGACAAACTGCCTCTCACTGTATCTGGCAGCTTCTAATGGTTAATTAAAGCTCTCCGAGTGACAGAACTGACCTGAGACCAGTTTTTTCTTTGTTATTTCGCAGTGACCCCCGTGCAAAAGCCGGCACCTGAATTGGAACAGCTGTCCCCAGATCAGCAATCACAGGCTTGAGGAATGGGAAGTGTCTTCAGAAAGCTGGCATGGGGTCCTGGTGTGAGGCCGGTTGGATCAGTGTGTGATTCCTTCCCCTGCTCGCTGTCTCCTCGCTACACTAATTAGCATCACACAGAGAGAGACAGTGGCGTGGGCGCGGCGGCCGTATTATTCGTCTGAGGACGGTACCGGCCTATTGTCGCATGACAGGCAGCTAAAAGGCATTTCGGGGAGCTTCTCATTGTCTCCTGTGACGCCTGACAACGTCCCGCCTGCCTCAGTCCTGAATAGGTGAGGCTAATGAAGTGTGTGCAGAGGCCCACTGAGCTACCGCACACAGTACCATTATTATTATTACCTGGGCAGAGAGAGAGAGAGAGAACGATAGAGAGAGGGAGGGAGACAGACAGGAAGAAAATAGGATAAATAAAGAGAAGGAAACTATTGGAAGACAAAGAGAAGAAAGATGAGATAAGAAAAAAAGCTCAAAGACAGAGAGAGAAAAACAGAAATAAAGAAAGAGAAAGAGAACAAAACGAAAAAGAGAAGGAGGAAAGATGGAAGAAGGAGAGCTGATGGCAGAGAAAGTGAAATAGTGAGACAGAAAATTAGAGAGAGATAGAAGGCTTATAATGAGCTGGACGGGAGAAGAGAAAGAGTGAGAGAGACATAAATAAAAATAAAGAGAAGGAAACTATTGGACGACAAAGAGAAGCAATAGAAGGGGTAAGCGGAGAGATAGTATTAGAGAAAATAAGAAAAGAAAGAGAGATGAAGGGAAAGGATAGAGGGTGCTAGGCAGGGAGATAAAGGCAGAAAGAGAACACACTGGAAGAACGAAGGACAGAAGAAGGAAAAAGGAGAGCTGAAGATAGAGATACAGTGAAACAGTGTGAGAGGAAAGAAGAGAGAGATAGAGAAATAGAGGGAAAAAAAGAGAAGGGTTAGAATGAGCTTGAGGGGAGAATAAGAGAGATCGAGACCTGAGAGAAAGAAAGTGAAAGAGAAAGAGACTCAGCTCATTTCTTAATCAATAGATCTTTTGCATGATTGGACATGATTGAGTCGTCCATTCCGAGTTGCTGCAGTGACAAGACAAATCTTTCACCTCAACCCAATGATCACTGAGGCCCACGAAGGAGCTCTGTAACTGTCCTCGGTCTCCCTCACAGAGCTCCATGACTGTCCCCCGTCTTCCCCAGTGAAGCCTTTTAAAAACACATCAATTTAAGACCCAGTGGGGGGTTGTGTTTTTTCTCGCAGAGGTGGGATGCTCTGTCTGAGGGGCGTTTAGATCATTGACAGATGTCTGGGCTGCTTTTCTTTTTTTGCTTTCTTTTCTGTTTTCTGTGGAATTAATTAGTGTGTATGAAGTTGGGTTAGGTAACAGTGGTGTTGTGTGTGTGTGTGTGTGTGCATGTGTGCACTCACAGACTATATGTATGATATATATACTCTCAAGTTTGTGCCTTATCTCAAATAAGATCGCTGATTATCTACTTTTGCCATGATGTCATTTAGGATTATGCAAACCCTCTTTCTGTTAATTATTATGCTAGAAAATAATGCAATCAATCACAAATAATTGTTTTAATAGAAAAAAAACATTTTTCTTATGCTTTTCTTTTACCTGAGAGATCAGTGCAAGTCCACTGGCATCACTCATATGAAAACTCTTTAACCCTTTTATTTTTGTGTCTTTGTATACGCCAGCTACTTCGCATTCTGTGGGAATACATTGTTGCCACACTATCATTCAAAAGACTCACCATGTGTATGATGTAAAATTCATATTTGAGTTAGATATTTTCAGAGGTAAATATTTCAAGAATTTCTATGAAAAATTCAATACTGTGCAAAAGTCTTAAGCCACCCGGCAATAGCTGGAAAGCATCTGATTGACAACGGCTTCATTGCACGCACACTCTCAATAGAAAAAATCTTGATAAAACACTATCAGTCATGGACGGGCCTCCACAAAGCCCAGATCTCAACATTATTGAAGAGGCGTGGAATCATCTTGACAGAGAACGGAACAAAAGACAACCAATGTCCATATAGGACTAATGTCCAAATGGAATGTCCTTCAAGAAGCCTGTAGAACTGTTCCTGAAGATTTTCTTAAAGAAATGACAAGAAAGCTTGTCAAAGTGAGTGAACTGTGAACTGTGTTCATAACGGTATTCAGACTAAACGCTTACTTTAAAGCTGGTTAGAATCATACAAACTCTCTTTGTGTTCCATAATATATTCACATGTATATTTATACATGTTGCAATAAATCACTGTACCTTTTGTTTCATTTTCCTACAAAATATAAAGAAATGATGGGTGGCTCAAGACTTTTGCGCAGTTCTGTACATTGTTTTTGTCGTTATTGCCTTTGAGATTTGCTCTCTACTTAAAAATATTAAAAATATGATTTTTGATTAACTGCAGATTGATGTCTACTTTTAAAAAATGTATAAAATCTGTAAACCACCCGCCACGCTGCTGCATCCTTTGCCCACCCCCCACACACACAGCACCCTCACTGGAAACTGAGTGAACACGCACCACTTTCTAATTGTACTCCAATGGACAGAAGCTGTGTGTAAAAGGCTGTAGCAGATAAAGTGGGTGGATACACTGCTTCAGCCCAGTGTGTGTGTGTGTGTGTGTGTGTGTGTGTGTGTGTGATGGATAGCCCTGTCCCAGCAGGGTGTGTGTGAGCTGGATGTGTGTGCTGGTGTCTGTAGAGCAGAGGGGCAGGTGCTCTATTTAAACACTTGTTAGAGGAGGACATGGATATAAAGACAGATGAACTGAGGCTGAACACACTGAACTGAGCTGCTGGCTGTGAGTGGGAAGTGTGCTGGTGTAAAAAAGTGAACACTGGTCAGCGTTCCATGCTGTGGGTCCAGGGATAAGCTCAAAAAGGATTAACCACAAAGGGTCAATCTATACATTATAAGGGTCGCATATTACATAATTTAATTAATGTAACATTTTTACACTTAAAAATATTGAATTGATTTGAAAGCCCTCAAACTGATTATAACAAAACAGGAGTATTAAGTAATTTAAAGTAATATTTTCAAATACATCTGAATGAACTGTCTCGTCACAAATACCCCATAAATTGAGTAAATGTAACTAAAAATACTTTGTGAACCAGATGAAATACATGAGTAGAAGGCACTAAAGGAAATAAGCAAATATAAAACATTTGTGGTAGTTAAGTTCAAATTTACCAATGACTTCTAGTCATAATTGACTAGATTTTACATTATTCAGTTAAAAAAAAAAAACAACAATATAACCAAAACATGAAAACTATAGTTGAAAACATTTTTGCTATAGAAAATTACATTTCTTTTTAGTATATGTAACTACCAGCAGTACTGTTCTTTCTGGTGTATATTGCACATAACCAAAAAGTGCATTTCAATAGGGATTTTTTTCCACCAACACTCTAAAAGAACAGGAGATATATTACAAAAGAGAGATTAAACTGTACACAGCTTAGAACAGCACATTTGAAGTTGTTACAGCAAAGGCAATTATGTTTACCCAGAATGAAGCACCTCTGAAATAAAATGCTTCTTGCCAATGGCAACAACTAAAAAAAACTTGCACGACATTTATACAGTTTGCATATAAATGCTAGGCTACTATAAAATTGTGACTACTAACCAGAAATATCATAATCTGTAAGTATAAGGGCAAAAAAACATCTCTGTTGCGTTTTTGGCTTTACATTATACAATACAGTACACTCTCCATCTCATGCTTTTTTACACACTGAAATTTCTCATAGTGACAGAAAATACAAACCTTTAAAATCCTTAAAAACTACAACATTCAAGTAACTGTGTGTGAATGCTGTCTTGAAACTAAATTCAAAATTGGATGGCTCATAGCTCACACAGTGTTGCCAGATTCTGCTGATTGTTTTCAGCCCAAAATATGCCCAAAACCTGCCAAAATGCACTCAAAACCTTTTTGAGTGATACAGTAATTGCAGTGGCTGCCTATACCCTTGTAAAGTAAAAATATGGAGCTAAAGCTTGCTTATAAGCAGGGCTGGACTGGGACAAAAAAATCTTACCGGGCATTTGAGACCGGCCCACCCGGGGACGCGGTGCTAACGGGAATATGTGCCGGTGTCCCTCTCGATATCGTGCTCTCTGGAGGGGGGCAAATTTACCATGCCCGGTATTCCTGATGGCCAGTCCAGCACTGCTTACAAGTAATTATACGATATAGGCTATAGTACTGTAGATCCATGCAGTAATTTCTAAATGGCAACACTGCTAACCGAGTTGAAGGGAAAAAACGTGAGTCGGGGGGTGTGTCAGCGAATGCAGTGGGAAGGCACTCTGTGGCGTGATGCTGCCCATCTAGATCTCTGATTGATTGGGTCAGAGAAGTATTTAATATGGACTGGATTGGATGCATTCTTACAGAACATAGGTGCGAAGTTAAATAAACCCGCACAACTAATGTCAAAACCGCCCAATTTTTGTTAACCCGCCCAAGCCACTTTTTACCTGCAAAGTAGAATTCAAAACCGCCCATTTGGGCGGGAAACCGCCCAATATGGCAACGCTGAGCTCACAGGAATTATCAAAGAAAAAACAAACTGTATATCAATGCCAAAGAGAAAAGTATACAAAAGGAGCCCAGATTTATTTTTGGTAGATTAGTACCAGCAGGAGCTAATAGACCTCAAGACATATCCCATGGCAAGTCGTCTTGAGCCACCTCTTATTTCTTGATATTTTCCTTTGTACCTTTAATGAAAGAAACGGGAACAAATGTTTCACTGTGACAGACTCCAAAGTGCCTAAAGGTACAAGGAGCCAAAATGACGTCCTTCAGGATGTCTGGAGAACTGTTCCTCAAGACTACATTAAATATACAAGAAAATCAGGCTCTTTGGAAGCAAAATATGAAGAAATGAGGAGTGTATGTATGTTTGAACATGTATGTTTAAGCAATTTCCTCCAGGATCAATAAAGTTTTCTGACTGGAAAACCAGTAGGCATTAGCATTGTCGTAGCAGTGGGTTTTTGTTTTCATTTTTGATATTTATGGCCCAGATTTAATAGTCATGGTTTAACACTGAAATTAAGGACAGAAATTGTCAACTGGGTTGACTTTAGGAGGATAGTCAACCTATCATTCTCTCATGAATCCCCTGTAAATAGTAGTGTAAACAGGTTTCAGTCAGTTCTAGATATGTCACTCACTGTACAGCCATAGTGTGAGCATCTTTCAGTCAGTTCTAGATAGGTCACTTCCTGTACAGCCATAGCGTGAGCAGGTTTCAGTCAGCTCTAGATGCATCACTTAACATAGAGCCATAGAGTAAGCAGGTTCCAGCAATTTTTATTAAAAACAGTGGTGATGTGCACCATCATTAGCTTAGCACTAACATACTATTGGAAATCCAGTAGGTTACTAATACACTGGTTTTTGACTGTGTTTTGACATTTACAGCCCAGATCTAATAGTCATGGTTCATCACTGGAACTAACAAGGTCAAAAAAGGTCGATTTGGTTGACTTTAAGTGGATAGTCGATGCGTTAATCTCTGAGGAATCCCCTATAAATAGAGTCTTGATATGATGGTCTTCCTTTATTACCTTTATTTACATTGTTCTTCACAGTCCTCCCTGGTGAATGTCACACTTATTAAACCCTGAGGTTGACTTAGTGTCTGCTCCCTGCAAAGGGTAGTGTGTGTGTGTGTGTGTGTGTGTGGGTGTGCGTGTGTGTGCATGTGATGTGTTCAGTGAATGCATTCATTTCAAGGAGTTTGGATGATAAAACTATGATGTGAAATCAAACCAGAGGACATTAATTGATCAAGTCTATCCTCCTTCATCTGCTCTTTGTGTATAGGAGGAAAAAAAATTCATACAAAGCTGTTTTCCTCCCAAAGTTCAGAGGGAATTGGAGGAAAACACAAAAAAATACCCGTTATTAAAATTCATGTGCGCAGCCTGGCTACACAGCAGATGTTGGCATAATTAAAGAGAGAGAGAGAGAGTGAAAGGGAGAGAGAGAAAGAGAGAAAGTATGAAATTAATTTCAGGTTTAATGTAAATTTCAGTGATTGGCAGAGCTGAGCTAATCACCACTCATGTACAAAGAAAATATGCACGCCCAAAGCCACACACACACACACACACACACACACACGTGCGCACACACACACACACAAACACACACAATCATAAATGCATGAACACACACATACACAAGCGCATTTGAAAAAAACAGCGACATTGACACATGATACTGCTGTTACACACACCAGCATATTATTTATAGATATTTCACTAATAAGAGGCTGTTAAAGAGATTTACGGGCAGCACAAACCAACTACTCAGCTTTAATTCAGTAAAACTGGAATGTTTCGATACACAGTACTGGGAAAAAGTCTTGAGCCACCCTTCATTTCTTCATATTTAGATATCAAAGAGACCGAGTTTCTTGTATTTTTAATGTAGTCTTGAGGAACAGTTCTCCAGGAAGGACTTTCAAAGGCCCTCATTTTCTGTCCAGTCTCTGAACCTGACAAGTTTCAGAGGAATGGTTTTTGTTTGTTAAGCCACGCAGTGACCTACGTATGAATCATTCACGCAGAACAAAGACCATCTTACTAAATACCTGAACCAGTAAAGAAACGGGTGCAGGTGATTCCAGATGATCAGGCAGTGATCAGTATACTGGTAGTGCTGAATGCTGAGTGGTTGGAACTCCTTTATCTAGACACCTTTAGGCACTTTAGGCACAGTAACACATTTGTTCATATTTTTTCACAGGAAACACAACCGATTCACACATGTAGTGTGGAGGATAAACCCAATCGTGAAGTAAAATGAGAGTAGGTGGTCCACGCATTTTGATCTGAGAGAGCTCTCACACAGAGTTAAGATTCCCACCGGAATCAACGCTCTCACTCACACACAGACAGAGGGTACGTTTGTGAGTACTCGCGGTCCTGAAGAGATGATCACAAGCTGGTTGAAGGGTGAAGACTCAATAACTGAGCAATGGCCACCTCCGCACCTTCGCTTATATACCATGTGACGTGCTCATTTCCGGTCCCTCTTGCGCATCACGTGTGTGTGACAGTAACCCAGTACCCCCTCCAGGACCGGCACCAGACGAACTCGGCAGGGGAGGATACCCGCCGACGGTAGTCCTGCTCTGTGTATTATTATTATTATTATTATTATTATTATTATTATTATTATTATTATTATTATTATTATTGTTGTTGTTGTTATTGTTGGAATGATTATTGTCATTTTGTTGTTTATTATTATTATTAGTGGTGGTGGTGTTGTTAGGGATCAGATTTGATCAAATCATACGCAATTAAATCAAGATGTAATTTTATTAAAAAGATTAATGACCATTTAATAGATTAATATGAGGTCATAGGTTCTTTTTGCTAATTTTGCACAGAATCTAGATGGTGTTTTTAAGGATTTAGTCATTTTACACATTTAAAAATGTGTTTTAAGCCAGTGATGACGTTTATAGTACAGGTATCTTGTTTCTGTACATGAATTCATACTTTCTGTTGTCTTACTCATTTTTGTCATGTGTAACACATCCATACACACATGGGCACAAACACACACACACACACACACACACACACACACAAATACATACATGCAGCCTCGCCGCAGATGGAGACAAACACAGCCACCATGCACCAGCTGTCCAGGATGCAATTACTGCCTGCAGAGAGACCCTGACCATTCATAATTCACCACTCCTACAGAGAGGGGGGGGGGGGAGGAAAAAAAATTATAAAGTGAGAAAAGAGAGAAAGGATGGAGAGAGATAGAGAGATAGAAGAGGGGGGAGAATGAGAGAGATGAGAAATTAAGGTAGGAAGAAAAGAGCAAGAGAAAGAGTAAGTAGAGAAAGAAAAAGAACAAAAAGAGAAAGAAAGAGAAGAGAGAAAGGAAAGAAGAGAGAGAGGGTAATAAGGGGGAGGGAGAGAGACAGAGAGAGAGAGGGGGGAAGGGAGGAAGAAAGAAAGGAAAAGAGGAAGAGAGAAAGAAAAAATTATAAAGTGAGAAAAGAGAGAAAAAGAGAGAGAGGTAAAAGAGGGGGGATGAGAGATGAGAGAGAGAGGAAGAGGGGGAGAGACAGAAATTAAGGTAGGAAGAAAAGAACAAGAGAAAGAGTAAGTAGAGAAAGAAAAAGGTCAAAAAGAGAAAGAGAGAAAGGAAAGAAGAGAGAAATAGCATGATAAGGGGGAGACAGAGAGAGAGAGAGACAGACAGACAGACAGGTAGAGAGAGCAGTGCTGTGACAGATATGTTAAACTCGCATTTGGACACCAGATATTTTAGTGTAAATCTGCTGTTTACGTGAAAACTGTACATCAGACATCCCTCAGACAGACAGGACTGAGGCGGTGATGTACACGCTCACTACATGTGTGTCAGACAAAGACTGTGTATGTGTGTGTGTGTGTGTGTGTGTGTTTGTGTCCTTTCCACGGCTGCGAAGACTCCCACACTCCACCTCCAGACTCCAGACACGGCTTCGTAGTCGCTCAAGCAAAAAAGAGCTGGGGGCACTAAGTACGCGCGTGTGTGTTTGTGTGTGTGCATGTATGTGTGTGTGTGTGCCTGTGTATGTGTGTGTGTGTGTGTGTGTGTGTGTGTGTGTGTGTGTGTATGTGTGTGTGTGTGTGTGTGTGTGTGTAT